>MU158754.1:400957-443705 GCA_015888305.1 Antheraea pernyi
AAACAACCTCCCTGCCTGAGGGGCAGGGGGGCACGCCTTAACGGTTTTTAAGGGACTATCCCGAGTCCGGACCAAAAGAGCTGTGGGCGAAGTGCAATGCCTCACAGTCGCGCCTAACTTGCCTAGGGGGAGTCCCTAACAAGCCTGAGGCCGAGAACACTCTCCATGTCTGTTTTGAGAAGTATACGTCACCTACTACAGTCTGTATATGAAATGGGTTTGTTTCGTGTGTAGGCAGGCTTTTTTTGTCACTTCTTTGTAGGGGACACGCTAATTTTCGAAAATGATAAGTACATATATTTTTTTACAATCCCTACCTACGACAGAGACAAAAAAAACATTTTTTTTTAAAGTTACCAAGTTTTATTTTTTTATCAAACTTTATTTTTTTCAATCTTTTTGCCAAAACCTCGATGTTTTTTTGAAATTTTTATTAAGGACGCTGCGTGCCCCCGGGTTCCCTCACAAAAAGCCCAGCGTGTAGGTAATCTTGTCTCTCAAGAAAACTATTTAAACCCGCGACTAGTTTTACACAAATGTAAAATATATTTTAGTAGTAAATGTTAATTATAAAAATTTGTTTCGTATAGACACACGATAGAATTGAAACTTTTGTATTAGAGGGAAACATTTAAATTAAAAAATACAACATTAAACTAACGTGATGCGGTGACATTGTTAATCTCGGGAACTGCTGGTCCGATTTGAAAAATTCTTTCATTGTTATATAGCTCATTTATCGAGAAAGGTTATAGGCTATATCAAGGTTTAGATAGCGGTTTGCGATTTAGGCGCCAAAAAATAACTTTGTTACGATATCACATTACAAATCTTTGATATAGTACTTCCAATCATGAATCTAAACTATCCAGGAGCTCACTCAAACATTCCTATCATACCCAGTTGGTATGTGAGAAATCTTTTGAAATAAGCTTAGAACCTGTTCGCAGCATTACCTAAAAAGTCCAATGAAAATAAAAAGTAACCTACATATATTGCAGATAAATGTTTTCCCAGTACCCCTTTGTTACTTCATTGCTTAACATACTGTAAAAGTTAAACTTTATCTACATTAAATTTCCATTTTTGAGTCGTTTCGACAAAGAATTTCAATAACCCAGCTTTTTATATATCTTTATGTTCTTCCGAACAGCGTGCGGGCTACCTGGCGTTTATTAGTGCATATCGCAACTTTACAGGCAAAAATATTGATTTTTATATAATTTAGAATGTTTCGTTTTTCACTAACTTCGAAACGCTACTAAAACATGAAATTATTATTGCCAGACATTTTTATTATTAACAATAAAGTGCCCGATGCCATTTTTTGTAAATAAAAAAAGGATCTTCAAATAATATTAATGCCGTCAGTCCCAAGTCATATGTCTACGTTTATCATTGTTTTTCATTGTTTACGGTGAAATCTCGATATCATAATGGTAAATAAAATATGTTCATTGCAATGGAAAAAATAAAATTGTTTGAAATGATTTACTTTATTTATAAAGATTATCCAACTGGCACATTATTGTCAATAACAAAATTATCTGGCAGTGATAAATTCATGTTTTGAATAGCGTTTAAAAGTTACTGAAAAAAAAACGTTCCTAAAATTATTTAGAAATCAATATTTTGACCTGTAAAGATGCGATGCGCATTAAAAAACACAACGCAAACCGGCTATCAGGTATCAACAATCCTGTTTGGAAGAACATAAAATATCTTCATATTAAAGAACCAGTTTTTCTAAATTTCTCGTTCTTCCTACGTTGCTGACTCTTGTACTAAGGTGTCGCAAAAAGTGTAGTTATATTAACTACACATTTTTATTTTTCGTTATCCTGGAGGCATTTTATTGGACAAAAAGTATCCCAAAGTCTACCCCGATCAAAATTTTCAGAAATATTTAATGTACAGATTTGGCTTTGTTACAGTTTTATTATAGTATAGATAGAAGAAGATAGATAGATAGAAGATTGATAAAATAGGAATCAATAATTATAATAAATAATAATAGTCCAGCAAATTAATAATAAATTTACTTGAAAATATAGTTAATATGAGAGTTACACTGAGATAGTAAAATAATAATTGTAAACGTTACTAACACGCTTGATGCGTGTATGCATAATAATGGCCGTTTCATGCAAACGAAATGGCGGGTTACAACTAATCTAGAATAATCAAATAATCAAACCTAAATTACTTCCTATAAAATCAGTTATCTGCCAGTGACAGTTCCGTGAAAATAGGTCGAACCATTTTGGAGATAGAACCGCTTGCGAAGCCGCAGTTAACAGTTAGTCTAAATTAGAGTAGACTAAGTTACCCGCTGTCATTTTAGCTGTCTCCCAGTGAAAGTGGAAGAAAGTGTCTTCCCGTCAAAATAGGTCTAGCCGTTTCGGAGATTACCCGGTACAAACAGGCAGACAGACCGAGAAAAAATTTAAAAATTGCATTTTTCTTGTCAATAGCGTGTATACTTTCATACCCAATCAGTATTTTTTTTTTAATTTTGATATTACATACAGACGCTTTATTTTTATTATATGTATATAGAAGATATATGATAGGCTGCACAACCTCAATACAAAATATACACAGGCCCCTTATAATACGTGTCGCTAGTCTGAAGTAAGCGACGCAAGCGTAATACGCTTACTAGCATGCCATGACGCGAAATTACAAATTTATCTCCTGACAAAAAAATACCACTCAACGCGTCTAAAAAAGATTTCCCTTTTACAAAAGCCAGAATTTAGAAACTTACAGGAAAATTGTCAGGTTTATCACCAGTGTTTCTTGTAGTACTACTGTATGTGGGAAAATATACAACTGTGAATTTCTTAGTGTTTGAAATCATTATTACGTCGCGGGCTGGTGTGGTGGTTATGCCCATACCTTCCTTTAGAAAGAGGCCTACGCCCTGCATTGGGTCTCTTACAAGATGATGATACTGACTGTGACTCACTAGTTTTTACCCGCAGTTTCACTAGCATTACTATACATTTGACCTTTCCAGTAAAGAAATGTACTTTTTGCTAAATGAAAAGTAACCTAAGTATGTCATTTTCTGTTCTGCTGATGTGTATACGATCTTCCTTAAGATTGGTTGAATAGTTAAAGTGTGAAAGCATAACAAACAAAGTTATGTTTGCATTTATAACGTAAATCCCTGGACTATTCAAAACCAAAACAATTTAAGCTCTATACAAACAAATGTAGACTTTATAAAGCACTGCCTGGATTTTCTAATAGCAGAATAACTGACAAACAACTCTTTAATTTTGTTTATATGTATAGAAACATAAATTCAGGTTTTTTTTTATATCATAAGACGCAAACACGTAGGTCACCTGATGTTAAGTGATCACCACTGTCCATAGACACTTGTAACATCAGAGGAGTCGCAAGTGCGTTGCCAGCCTGTGTTTGGGGATTCGGAGTGTTCTTCAATGGTCTCTTTTTCTCTCCTGGTTTCACTCAGGCCTATGATATCCCACTTGATAGAGCTTATTGAATCACTTAATTCAATAATTTTGCTGTTAAATAGTAAGCTTCTTACATTTAGGCTTAATACAAATAGGTGTGCTTGATTGTTTCTTCTCTTATTTGATTGTTGATCTAGGGGGTTTTGGTCAAACTTCTCCACGGTGACCAGCCGGCTTGGAGAAGGAAGTGGGGAGGCGTCACTTAGTTTTTTTTGTTTGTTCCTTGACTACTTGTTGTATTGTTCGGTGTTTTTGTCACTGGACTGAAATGTGGAGGGCTAAGATACTTAGTAATTTTTTGCGCTTTATTTTTCTTTACAATTTGTTTATCGCGTCCTTCAGTTCCTCCCGTGTCCACAACTTCTATTTCGGGGGATACTGACAAGAATCTCTTCTTTGTGTACTTTTCTGGTGATGTTTGGTGTATGGTTTTGCGTGGTTTTAACGTTATCATTTTATCATGACGTAGGTATACCTTATTTCCAGAATCCCACTCTTTCTTGAGGTGTTCTTGTAGTTCTTTTCGTCTTTGGAGTGTGGAAGGGGTGTAGTCTTCTTTGATATACATACCCGTGTTATCCAGTGTCTTTCTCTTCCTCAGGAGCTCTAATTTTTTACTTGTTGTTGAAATTGTTGCTAACACTGGTCTAGTTCTATCAGATTTCTTCCCTATCCGGGTCACGGTTTCTATTTCCCATCTTTCACATAATATTTCCATTTTTGAGTGGATGATGCTTACAATGCACTCCAGCAGCTCATCATAGTTTCTCTCGTTTTCAGCTACTCCAAAGAATATAACGTTTTTCTTTCTAAGTTGCTTGTCAAGGAAATCTATAGTTTTTTGTTGCTGTTCTATTTTTTCTTCTAACTGTTTATTTTTAGTTTCTATGTTACTGAATTTCTCATCTATGTTTTTATTTATAGCTTCTTTTATATTTTTTTCCATGTTTCTCATTTCTTGTTTCTGTTGTGATAGTTCTCCTTGTATATTTTTAAGAATTGACATTATTTCTTCCATTGTTTTGGTACAGCAGGTGTCCTCTGTTGGTAACTGTCCGAACTAAATTTGATATTTCGATTCTTGAACGTAAGCTTGCTTTGTTCAATTTCTCAGTCTCAATTTCGCCCCTCACCGATAGATGGAGCGTTTACCAATTTTGTTATATATACTGGTTAAATTTCAAAATTTCTTTACAAATATTGATTATCACAAAACTTTTGAAGCTAATGTTTATGTTTTTCACTGCCACTATATCAAATATATATAATGTATAATGTTGCACAAATAGTCACTGAGTTCACCATTTAGTCTAAAAGTATCTGAGTAAGTAAATACTATTTTTCACTGTTTTTAAACTAATTAGAAGCCTATTGTTATTGTCTTCACTTACCCCAATTATTTGAACACTTTCTGTACTATAATACTGTATAATGTATTATTATAAATTGAATCCCTCTATCCACTGCTGAAAACTGTATTAAAATCCGCTAAATAGCTTAAAAGATCTCAGGGAACAGACAGTGGAGAAGCTACTTAATTTTATACTATGTAAAGATAGTGTAATTATCTGAGAATATATGATAGATCATTCAGCGACACAGTTCTGACCTAGCAACAATATACGAATGAATTGAAAACTGTTACCGCTTTTGTTTTTGTTAATACTGGTTTAATTAAATTTCAACAGATTAATCACATCCGTCATCTAATGGATTACATGCTGTACTGCAATGAAGGTCAAGACATTCCTACGGCTGATGACGAGTTGCGGCCGCAGATACCCGCGATTATACGGAAGGACCTCATGCAGTACGTACTCAAGGAATTCATTTACAGCTACAACTATATAGTATTTGTCCACTGGCGGTCTTGTCTTCATCATCTACTAGCTTGGGCTAACACGTAGCGGAAGGTTTCAAAAGGAAAAACGAACCGATTTTAAAACATTCTTCATCGGTGCAATAGCCTTCCTCGACAAATGAGCTATCTAACACTGAAAGAATTCTTCAAATCGGATCAGTAGTTCCTGTAGTTCCTGAGATTAGTGCGTTCGACCAGACAAACAAACAAACTATCTAGCTTTATAATATTAGTATAGATATGGAATATTATATTCATATACATTAAATACCGTATCCACCTATATATGATATTATATTCGCCAATATTCACGGATCTCAATAGTGGGTTACAAGTCAAGATTATCAACCTGAGGGTTAAAACTAGACAGATATTAGAAAAGTCTATCATCCCGATATGATTTCATCACGATATTTTTCCTAAAAGATCGGGTTCAATGCAAGTATTCGAATCTACATCGATAAACGCATTGATTTATCTGAGTCATATTGTCCCCAAATTTTGATATAAAATTTGTATTGTATGGAGGTTTTTTAATGTCAAGATTACTGGTGAAGCAAAATAGTTTAACGTTGAGGTTACTGATGATGTATAAACCATTAACATTGAAGTTACTGACGGATCACAACCCTTTAACGTAGCATATTTTTAAAGTTGAGGCTACTACAAAATCCTTTAACGTTGAGGTTACTGACGAATCATATTGCTGTAATGTTGAGATTACTGACGAAGCCTTATCCGTTAACGTCGTGGCTACTGACTAAGCATATACTTTTAAAATTGAGGTTAGTGATGAAGCAAAATATTTTAATATTAAAGTTACTGACGAAGCATTATTCTCTAATGTTGAGATTATTGACCAAGCATTGTCATTTAATGTTGAGATTACTGACGAAGCATTATCCGTTAACGCTGAAGTTACCGACGAAGGAAAATTCTTTAACGTTAATGTTACTACAAAATCCTTTTTAACATTGATGTTACTAATTTAGCATAACCTCTTTAACTTGATGTTAGTGACGAAACATAATCTTTTAAAGTTGAGGTTACTGACGAAGTAGTATCTGTTAACGATGAGGTTAGTAATGAGGCAAAATACTTTAATGTTGAGGTTATTGACAAAGCATAATCCTTTAACGTTGATGTTACTAACTAAGCATAATCTTTTAAAGTTGAGATTACTGACGAGGCATTATCTGTTAACGTTGAGGTTAGTGATGAAGCAAAATACTTTAATGTTGAGGTTACTGACAAAGCATAATCCTTTAACGTTGATGTTACTAAGCATAATCTTTTTAAGTTGAGGTTTCTCACCAAGCATTATCTCTTAATGTTGAGGTTGCTGAGGAAGCGTCGCAAGCACCGCGAGCTGCAAGACGTGCCGGGCGCGTGGGAGTGGAGGTCGGTCCCGGAGGAGGAGCTGCTGGAGATCACGGTGCCGGACATGGTGGAGCACGCGGTCGTGTTCCCGCTGCACGCGCCCCTCGAGCTGCACCCCCCCTCCAGGGAACACCTCCTCGAACTCAAGCGGGACAACGATCACCTCAAGCTCCTCGTTAACAGGTCACACACGATTACTACTGTTACTCATTGTTGATTAATGATCAAATTCGTCATCATTCATTTCTTTTAAGTATAAAATTCTTTAGTCACGTTGGACACTTTTTGAGTGAACAAAAATCATGGAACTCGCATCATCATCATCATCGAACGCTTCTCATGGCCTATATTGTATACTGTTTTATTATCAGGACGGGAAAATGTCTGCTAATTTTAAATAATTCTGACTATAAATAATGTCAAAATTCAAAAGAGTTATCAGTTATATGTCGGCAGCCCTTGTGACTGCTTAGATTTTTTTCTTGTTTGAACAAGACAAAGTAACGTTTCTGTGCTTACTCAGTAGAATCCTCAAACACGAGCGAGCCTTACGGTAGTCGCATATGATGTGTAAATCTAACGTAGTTATCTTACTATGAAATTGGGGTGAAATATAGGTTGAAGTCAATTTATTCGTCACATTACTGGTCGAATATATTCTAAGCATGAAAATATATGTAATTCTATATTATGGTGCACGCTTGCTCGCGTAAACTTAACTCTAGTCGTGGTAAATACGCAATAGTAACTTAAATCCTGAAAAAAAAAGAGAATCGGGTATGATTAGAAATAATTTTTCATCAAATAATTATATCTTTCAAATCGAGGAAACTTTTTTAATAACAACGATACACATTATATTGACTGGGACAGAAATTAACGTTAAAGTATGAAAAAGATCCGGACTAAAGTATTGATTCGTATAATTCCATATTACTTACTTACATTTCTTTTAAGAATGATGAACTTTGTCAGACGCTTTATAGTAAAGATGATTATTAATAATTACACATATAAATATATCCTCAGATTTTAAACACAACACTGTAGATGATAACTCCAACAACATATATCCGGCTACCGAGAGGAAATATGTTACACATCAAAAATAACGGTGACCGTCGAGAGATATCCATCGGTTATTGGATATACAGTGGTTAATCCCGAAACGTGACCAATCAATAGGCACTGATGGATTTCGGTCTTATCACTACATATATGGTGGTTGTAACCCATTCAAGATGCAAGTTCCTTACTGCTTAATTACTAGATTTAAACCGGATGATTCCAAAATGCGACATATCTTGTACTGTGTACATGTGTATGTTGTACTGTATAAATACCGTACCTTGTACACACAGTACAAGCATGGTTTTTATAGGTTTGTTGTACTATGTATATGCGTATTACTGTGTATATGCAAATAGTGGACTGCGTCCATATGTAAGATGTATTGTATGTATGTGTGTTTTGTATTGTGTATATATTGTATAGTGTACTGTGTGCACATGTATGATGTATTGTGTGCATGGGTGTCTTGTATTGTGTATATATTGTATAGTGTACTGTGTATATGTTATTAACAGGACGTCGATATCGTCGAACGTTGAGATGGCGTGCAAGCTGTGCGGCACAAGACCGATGTCTCTACACGCGCTGCGCATACATCTCTACTCGAACGCGCACAAAGAGAAGGAAGAAGATTTTACTTCCTTTCAATCGTAGATCATCTAAATATAGTTAATAATTAATCTTTTTTTATATTACTTTGTAGTTTATCTTTGTCGAATATGTTATTGTGTCTTATGTTGATAAGATTTTTTAAATAGTTTGTTTTAACAGGAAGGTTAGAAAATTTGTTTTTTTTTTGTTATTGCTAAAGTATAATTAAATACTTTGTGATTTGACTAAGTCATGTACCGAAGTATCGTGATTTATTCTGTCCTAGACTAATTTGTGTTTGTATTTAATATAATTATTGGCATTGGTGGTTATTCGTAAATAATGTAAGGGGGTGAGATACAGTCAGAGGCGCGAAAAAAGGAGTTTTTTCAATATATTTTTTTGTTTTATATAATTTCCTGACCCATAACTCATATTCATCAGTTTAATTCCATTCTTAAACAGCTTAACATAGCTACTCTTTATATTTAAATCAAGTATTTGCACTTGGACTCGTGGCCTCTCCACTGATTGTGGTATATCTCGAAAACTTAATCGTTTTAACTTGAAATTATCATACACTATTTTCGAAGCAATACTTCAAATAATTGCAAAAAAAAAATTGTTTCGTTTTGGAAATCTAACTGTATAATCACCTAATAGTAGACATTGTTTACGTGTGAAATTAACAAGTGTGGACTTAATGCCATTCTAAGACTGTGATTCGTTACTATAAACATTAATGTGTAAGTGTATAACCTCAGTAGACTATTTGTAGTTGGAAACATTAAAGTTAAATTGTAATCTCAGTGGTTGTTTCATTTTATAGTACATGCATTAAAATATATGTCACATTACATCTTTCTATTATTTACTAGAACCTGATTAATAAGTAAACACATCAATATACCAGGTGAATGTTTAAAGGGCGATGCCCTTCAATCCTGTGGTAGTTAATGGTCACATTTAACATATAAAATAACAATATCAGAACAAATACTAATAAACAACAAAGAGAACCTTAGTTAAAGTTTGCTCTAAAACTTTTAAAAGTATAGGATTTCTATTATTTACTAGAACCTGATTAATAAGTAACACATCAATATACCAGGTGAATGTTTAAAGGGTGATGCCCTTCAATCCTGTGGTAGTTCATGGTCAAATTTAACATATAAAATAACAATATCAGAACAAATACTAATAAACAACAAAGAGAACCTTAGTTAAAGTTTGCTCTAAAACTTTTAAAAGTATAGGAACTGAAACGTAAAAAAAACACCTAGGTTCAATGGACAAAATTATAGGGGCGCTTTTCAAGGTCAATCATTAACTAACTGCTTATCCTCGGAATGCCGCACGGTCGAACAAAGGGAGGTGGGGAGCGGGCTTGACTGCGCGGCACGGTGTGATTCATTGCTTTCGTATTTATTACACTATTTCGTTTTTGTGTAAATCACCTGATGTTGAGTGTATATCTGTTTTGCTTTTTTTTTCTTTAGATAAATAGTTCAAATATTAAGCACCTATTTCTTTAAATGATTTAGAACGAAAATTGACTAATAAGTCCAGTAAAAATTTTGCTAGCGGCTAACCAATCGCGCAGTATACTACAGTTTTATTTAATGCAACTAAATAGTATATTTATAATTGTATAATATATCTATAATTGTCATTTTTACTTACACTGATAGTGATATATAACCTTCTTTCTTATTTATATTCTTTCCTATTCGTCTTTTTTGTATTCTGTTCTTACAAGGTTAGCGTAAAAAGGCCTAGAAATGAAAATAACCAAAGTACGCAAACCATATATACAGTACTTGCCAATCTATTTGGTTTTACTCGGAATATAGCCGTAAATTCGGGCTAGCTATACTTAAAAGTATAATATGAAAGCAAAGTTAAAATATTATTATAGGAATTTAAAATTAGAATTTATTTGTCCATCATTTATCTGGACGTTATAGATTTAGTACGTATTTATACCTAAATTTGTGTTCTGTCCAACTATATAAAGAGCGGCCAAGAAGTTTGAAGAGGACTATACATATTAAAATCAAAGATATAAGTAAAATTTGGAGCGCATTTCACTAAAATTATAAAAACCCTTATCCTATAGTCAGTAAAAACCCCTTTATAAATTTTATTCTTACCTCCGCTGTCAATCAAATTCTAAAATCACCTGTTACTTTATGTCAAAATTAAACATCGCAATTCCATACGTTATCAAATTATGGATAATCTATATATAATTGTTTTCAAGTTAAAGTAACGTGGTACCATGGTATGATTACAATGTGTTTATAATGTCAAATCCATCTGTTTCGATTCTCAGACTAAGTTAAAACTTATATGATTGAAATGTTAATGCAGGTGCTTATGGTTAAATTTTTATTTATCATTAGATACGATGCATAATATAACTAATGATTCAAGTTATTTTAAATATCGTGGTATAAATACCTACGAAGAGTAGACGTTTTCCTAAAAGGAGCTAATTAGTAAAGGATGAGTTAGTTTACTATACGATTTCGGTGAAAATCTCCTGAATAAACAAAGGCTTTTCAAAGGATATAATGTATTCTGGTATCCATAAAATAATAAATATACAGCACATCTTTCTCAATTGAAATAAAAATAAATATTACAGGGCTTTAAATAATTTATATCAATAAATCCGGCGTATTTTAATCGCATATAAAGTTTATAAACACAACATAAGAACATATAAATTGACCATAGTATTAATTATGGTTAGGCTGAGCAGAACAAGTCTGGCGTGATAGGTACCTTAGGATTGATAAGAGGATGCAGCGATAGCTATGCTCTTTGGAGACTGCCGGAGCTTCCCAAACGTACGGATGTTGAAACACTTTAGGCAATGGAGCGCTACCTGAACGGGCCCAAGTCTAGCTACCTGTACTCGCACCGCTCAGGGTCACTCCAAACGAAAGTTCAATAAAAAAAGTATAACGTCACAAAACAATCTAAATTATACAATAAAAACCGATCTAAATACAATGCGCAATTACATTAAATAAAATCGTATAATTTGCATTTATAGTAAGTGAAGTCATACACATATTGACACAAATGGTTACAACCTGTTATACCAGTTTGATAAAAGACGTGCTTAGGATTCCTTTTTAGAGTTCATTAAAATTCATCAATAGGAAGCCGTCGCAGGACAACGGAGCCGGTGACGCCGTGAATTGTGTCTCTTTATTATTTTCACATGTTTTATTATTGATAAGGTATTATTACGTAACCATGTGGAAGACTCGTGAAGATGTGGACTTTGTATTAAAGTGAGTAAACAGATATATACATACGCACCTATTTTTAAAATTTACTTAATGTTTTTAATATTATTGCAAATATCAAATGGTAAAATAACTACCAATAGCTTTTATTACCTTTTTATTTACCTGTGTATATTTACAATTGTATTGTTTTTCTTAGGATATCGTAATTGATGCTGATATTTCTCGTCGGTGTGCATTTGTTTTTCTATTATTTAATATTTCTTAAGGACATATATTTTTACTTAAATAGTATATAATTACATAGTCAGTTAAATGTAAAACGAGATTGAATCAATTTCCTAGCTTTTTTCAGTTTGTTCCAATTCTTGGTACCACCTTAGTATTATTATTAACTTAAACTTTCTTAAACGTGATTGCTATTATGAAAACTCTTATGCATTCAAGTGCTTGTATATGTACTTTGGTTCTTAAATGTAAACCCAGCGGACTAATGTACGATCTCTAGACGTTTGTAGAAAATTAAGAACTGTGATCTAAAATTAAGTGGCCTATACACAAAAAAGAAAAAAAGCTAATGCTGCAATGAACCTGGTTTTGATTAAGCGTCATCGTATCTAATTTCGAGTAATCTTTTAACAACTAATCTTTTTTTAATTTTAATTATAATGAAATTATAATTTTAATTATTTCTATTTTGTGAAATGTATGCATAAGAATTAATTATCATTTTATGTTCATTATTTGTTCTCATATGATTATAAATTAATGTACACAAAAATCTACTCTTGATTTTATTCCATGTTTGCAAATATTCCAGTAATATTTTAATAGATTTAAAACAGAAAAATATTACGATTTAATCATGCCTAGGGTGACTGGATAATTGTTTATGACTACAGTTGAGCGTTAAATAGATAATTTAAGTAGGTTAATTCTTGCCGGGTTCTTATATCTGTGGGGAATCCACTATAGCAATGGCCTAGATATACTTATTTGAAAATACACACAGAAGACGAAAGATTGTAGATTTCGTAAAATTGTGGATTAGACACCTAAGCGCTTGCCATGTATATGTGATTCAATACAACTCCATTGTGGTCCAGCATTCGCTTTACCCAGAAAAGGTACAGACGCTTCCCGTTAAAATGCTGTAGTAGAGAATTATCTAAATATATTAGATCTGTTAAATTAGATGGTAAACTTTTGTAACATAGTGCGATCACGTTAATTGTAGTTGATATTGGATTATAAACGTTGATAATAATTTTAATGGTATAAATATTTCACAAAACACTATAGAGAGCCAATAAATTCTACTTATTTTTCCTTACATCTTAAAAATGTAGTCTTTATTTATTGATACTCAACAGAATGCAGAAATTTATTGCAGATATTAATTACGTGACTTTAAAATAATCAGTTGTATTGATATTGGGTGGCTATAGGCGTTAAAAAAACAACTTTACAGCATTTTCAAAGATAATATGAACTTGATTAAATATTCGGGGATAATACAATATATTACGATCTGGAATGAAAGAGGATTCACATTGATTTTTTTTTCTATTGTAATTCCTACTATAACACTTAGTTCTATGCCGGGGTGAAATTTCTCGTAAAAGATATAATAACGTTAAAAGAATAAAGCTCAAATTAGGATACAGAACCCAAGAGCATGATTGTTATAAAGAAAATATTATCATGAAAGTAATTAACATGTTACTGACTCATGACAATTGGTTATTCATTTAAAGGGAATATATATTCTTTAAACTAGTACTGCGTTAATTAAGTGTATAATAATTACAAAATAAAGTAAGATTAGGGATAAATTACTCAAACATTTTCAAAGCAACACGTGAATAGTTGATATATGTAATTTTATTTATTTTGTAACGTAACGAACTACTGTTTATATATAACATTAACCAATCTTCTGTGAAGCTGTTAACTACAGAATTGTATTTGTTGTTTACTTTAAAAATCCAGTGTTAACTTACACGTTTGTTATTGTGCTTATTAAATGATCGCATTGAAATGACTTTTAATTTTATTCGAGGTCTAATTATAATTCCCAAACGATTATTCTCCAAAGAATGTTTGCGGTAAGTTTTAGATTTAATAGTAGGTACGTAAAAAGCGTACGATATATTGACTTTCTTCAATATACACAATCGACTTTTTGTCAATACATAATTATTATTCGTTCTATCTAGAATAATCTAATATTTAGATACATGAAATACGTAACTTATTTAACTTAAAAATAAAGACAATACTGTTTTTTCCACTTCTTCTTTCATTTCTTTTAAAATTTCTAGTAAAAAGAAAAATCTGATGCTTTTTATTTATCTATTTTATATAATAGTGGAGCAAATGGGTTTGTTACTGTAGTTCTACAATATATCTTAATTTTATATTACGTAGTTATATCCTAGATTTCAACCAGATGAATTGCTATTCTTATAGACTTATTTATACCGTGATTGCAGTAACCACATATAGTTAGCTATTCGAATATTTACATGTCTACCAAAAAATACCATTAGTAAATCAAATGTCTTAAAAAACACTATCGTAATAAATTTAGATATCACATGTTATAACATTGTACGTGATCTGTTTCTGATGGTGTAAGTCAGTACCCATTAAATCCAGATATTATTTTGATCTTACCTCGGGGTTATCACTTATTTGCATCCACTATAAATTGCCATCGCGTAATATGACAGTTGGCGAGTGACCAACAGAGAGAAAAGTCTGCTGTTATCCAGAATGGTGGCTAAAGTAATATCAGGAATTAAAGTTGCCGGGTACGCAATTATATACAGAGTTTGAATCGGAATAAACATAACTTTTCTATCAAGTACATAACAAATTAACTTATTTAAGATTTAACAAGATATTTTGTGTTTTAATTGGTGGCATTTAAACTATATGTATTGCGATAAACCTTATAATGATTTTTAATTTTGGATTTTAGGCGACTACTTTCTTTTAAAAATATTGTTTGCTATTCGTTACAAATCTTTTTTATTATGTTTCATGCATATCTAGTTTATGTACCAAATAAAAAATCTAGTAAGACCGCCTTTGTCTGATGGTTAAGCAAAGGCTCTTTCTTAACACGTAGGTAATTATTGCCTGTTTGATGTTTCAGATCAATAGAGAACGAGCTTCGGCAGCAAGTATCTGAACTACGTACGAAATGGTCGGAATTTCAGCCGAAGCTTGCTATCGTGCAAGTTGGAGGCCGGGAGGACTCCAACGTTTACATCCGTATGAAACTCAAAGCTGCTGAAAATATTGGCATCGTCGCTGAACACATTCGCCTGCCAAGAGATATTACCGAAGCCGAGGTTAGCAATACTATTTTTCTTAGAATAGTTATACGTGTATATACGTATATATAATAGTATATACGTGATGAAAAACTTTGCCCAGGGATATTGCCGAAACCGAGGTTAGCGACACTATTTTTCTTAGATCAATAATCTATATACGTGAAAAAAAAGTTTGTACCTCTTTTTAAGCAGATTGCACGCACGAAGGCCTGTGATTTCGAATAGTTAGAATTTAGAGAAGGACACATTTTGTGTATAATACGTATTATAAATACATTGAAAAAAAAAAACATTCATTGTTTACATTCATACAAAATGTCAAGGACATCAAAATCAACACTTATTAGAGTGTCGTCAGATAGTCACTTAATTTGCCGGTATAAAAGGAATGTATATATTATTATTACGAGCACTGGGCGACCACTAGTAATAATAAATAGACCAGTGGTATATATATAGGTATGAATCTTAACATGTAACAATGTAATGTAATACAAAGTTAATAGTTACAACTCTCCTGATATGATCTTATAAAGGATAGGATGATACAAAGGGGCTGGTATGGTCGTACGAATGAAAGACTTAAAAAAAAGGTATGAAAGAACAATTAAGATTACTTAAATCGCATATTCGTTTTAAATCTCAATAGCGTTAATTCATAAATTAACGTCAAAAGCCTTTTCCCATAAAGGAATATTTATAGGTCGATTAGTTACTACAATGAATTACTAAATGAACGAATTAGTAAATATTACTATGACAGCGTGACTTTATTTAAAAAGTACAACTAAAAGTTATTAAAATTAATGATTTTAACTACAGAAGAATTCATATACGTGGTTCTGTTTATTGTAGATTTTAGTATTACAATAACGTTAATAGAGTAATTTCTCTCACTTTTTTTTCATAAGCCGATTGTGTTGATTGATATAACTTAATTCTGATTATATATGCAATCTACGTGGTGATATGTATAGCTCATAATATATACAGATCAATGGTTTCAACGTATATATGACTTTCCTCAAACTTATTTCACATGTGTTCAGAGTTTGTTATATGAAAAATTAATAAATTGGTACTCTACTAACTAAAAAAGTAAATACAATATTGTAAAATAACAGAAAAGTTGTAAAAATGTATATGAAATTCGAATAGCTAGGAATTATTTATAGATCTGAGTGTAATGGCTGCAATTATCTATTTAAATACTCTATGTATTTACTGTAAACAGGTTGTATTAAATACTTCCTCGACTGTCGTATGGAGAAATACGTAAACACTATTAAATTTTATTCGCTGTGAAACTCTTTGCAATGAACGTGTATTTAAAAAAAGTATAGATATGCGGGAACAATACTCCGTCAGCCCCTTAACCTATTGGCTCTTATACGATAAGAATACATAAACAATATTTGTTTACGAGTTATTGTATGATGTAATTAAGCATTAAAATGAACGCTAAATTGAACAAATAATTACAATAATTTATTTTATTTTGATAACAATTATTAATGATATATAGAAAGCACGAGATATTGAGATGAGCATTTTATTTGTACAGTCTATAATCTTTCTTTCTTTTTATTTGTTTGTATATTTGGACTTTTCATTACATAGTTATATAACATACAGTTAAAATATTAAATAATACACTTGTTACAAACAATGATGTAGATAACTATTTAAAATTAAAGATGGTTCTCTAATAGCATTGTCATATAAAAGTAAATTGACCTAATGTTACATATTTCTGCAGTTATTAGGCAAGATCACCAGCTTGAATGAATCTTCTTCAGTCCACGGTATCATTGTTCAGATGCCTCTGGACTCGGAACACACAATTGATTCGCACCGCGTCACCGACGCTGTGTCTCCGGACAAAGATGTTGACGGGTATGGGAATTCTGATAACTTTTTATATAATAATCATCTCATATATAAAAAAAACTCTTGTCACGGTGTTAGTGTTTGAACTCCTTCGAAACGGCTGGACCGATTTTTATGAAATTGTAAATATATATTTGATAGGTATGAGAATATGTCGTAAAGTATGTTTTATACCTCTAGGTGATTAAAGGTGTCAGTATCCAGATTTTTTTTCCATTTATTGGAGATATTTATTTTTTTATATATTTTTTTGTTTGCCATCAAATGATACCTACAAACTCAATTTTTTATTCGCGATTTTAGCATTTTTGTATAAATAATTGTAATTTGTAAAATATACAAATTATTCAATGGTCGTTCGTATTTCAACAAAACAATATTATTGATGTTGGTGAATGACAGATGTCGCTACGTCCGCCTCATAGGCATATCTCATAGACATTACATGCGTAAGTGTGTGTACTTAACCAACTAGGTACGTGTTTGAGCTAGTCCCTGAATTGTATGGTTTCACTATTGGAAACGTGGGATCCGCTGTAATCGGATTCTAGGATTTTTAAGATTTTTCGATTTTGGAAATACAATTAGAACCGGTAGGTAAACGATTTCACGCAGACGAAGTTGCGCGGGTCAACTAGTTATATACGTAATCTATCGCTATATGAGTATAATAATATATAATACTTATATATATATTATAATACTTAATAACAATAAAATACAAGACAACACCACCTAATCAATGATAATAGGATGAATAGCAGACTACAGACAAAATTTCTGCATGATAAAGACTTACTTGTGCCGACTCCCATGGCGTTCGGTCATACAGTTTATATGGGGACCTCAGATATTTTTTACCGAACTGATTATCCTCTGTCGGTTTCAAGGGCTTCATCGCGCTTTTAGGGCACCTTAAATACACCAACATCTATTTAAATGTATATGTTTATTTGTGAAATGCAACATTGAAATTATTTTTAATATGACATAATATAAAAAAACTTCTATCGATTTATATTTTAAGGCACTATTTAAAGATTAGTTTTTAATTGAAGTATATCGTATGATTGCAATTTATTGCTCATGAGAATATGTTTTTCGAATAGGCTAAACACCGTCAACGAAGGCAGGGTAGCAGTTGGCGACTTCTCTGGCTTTATTCCATGCACGCCTGCTGGTTGTATTGAACTCATCAAGAAAACTGGGACTACCATTGCTGGCAAAAATGTTGTCGTTCTCGGTCGTAGCCGCATCGTGGGCACTCCAGTCTCCGAGCTGTTGAAGTGGGAACACGCCACCGTTACGGTCTGCCATTCAAAGACTAAAAATTTGAGTGAGATCGTAAGTGCTTTGCTTAATTTAAGTATTGTTTTTTTTTAATATGTACAAAAAAGAACTTGTAAAGTATTATTATATTCTGAAAAAAGTGTGTGTGTACTTATGTACATGCGTTAGAAGTTATACTTCTTTGGCGTAACAAGATAAAAATCTTTTCAACATTTTTATCTTTCGCCTTATTTTACGTTTGTAGAAAAAACGACACTAACAATAGAAAAAAGGTATTTAATATATTGAAAGTTTTAATACAAAAAAATACAAACAACAAATACAAATAAACAAAATGTTGACTGTACCTAACTTCAGGGTGTTGGTTTTTCGTGACGGTGTGCGCGCGCACCGTAAAAATTTACACTCATCATTTTTCCCTAACGCGCCAAAAGAAGAATAACTTCAAAAATCATTAGTCGTGACATTCTACCGGTCAAACACTCGACTTGCACAACTTTATAACAACACAAATGTAGCAAAAATATTATTATTTTTTTTATGTAATAGGTGGCAAACGAACAGGTGAGTTACCTGATGTTAAGTGATCACCACTGTCCATGGACACCAATAACACCAGAGGAGTCGCAAGTGTGTTTGCCACACTTTGGGGGGAAGGGTTAGGGGAAAGAGGGGAAGAGGAGCGAGAGGGGAGGGGATGGGCCTCCGGCGCTCTCACTGACCGAACGAAACGTAACAATGCAAGCGCACAGTTACTTCACGTCGGTTTTCTATGAGAGGGTGGTACTGCCCCGGACGAGCCGACCCATTCATGCTGAAACCAGTAATTGTTTCACCTCTACCACCATTTTCTGATATATACCTACTTACTTTTAACATTAATATTATTTTGATGATTATCGCGTAACCTCACTAGCTACTCACCTCGACTACAAAGTCATAATTGTCAAAATAATTTAGACACGTAAGTTGCGATCTAGATAGATCGGCACTTGGAGAAATATTACACGTAGATAAAAACCAAAGAAGCTTCGTAGTTTTCGCCACAGGAACAACATTCTTTTTGTCTATTAAATCTAGTATATTTTCTAAGATATTCATCATAATGATATTTATATTTTAATAATATATAAAATATAAAAATAGTTACTCTGGCTTCTTATCCTTAGACTATAGACATACCTTCGCGGGTTTTTTTGTAGAATTTATACACATACCTTTCTTACATACATCAATCAATTTGAACGAAGTTAGTCCGAAATAAAAATATTTTTTTCGATCTGAATAATATACATCGTTTTTTTTTTTCGAACTTACTACGCTATTGACCAAGCAAGGTCTTAACAGCTTCACCGACTACAATATACATCGACTTTCCGATACTTTCTATAAATAACTAACCTGTATTACATGCAAAAGTTTTTCTGAGTAAATTCCCTGAATCATAGTGAAACTGTATTAAAATTCGTTGTTTAGTTTAAAAGTAAATACACGAATAGATACGGATAGAGACGTAGTTTTTTCCTATTGATGACTTACGAATAAATCGAATTATATATGGAACTACCTTAGCTCTCTTTTGAAATCGATTGAATGTGTTGGCGGCTTTTTTAAGAGCGTAAGAATGTACTGTGTATTTCGACCAAACACATTTTACTACTGTGAAATATGAAATGTATACTGAAAATATTATTTAGACGAAAACTGCTGACATTCTTGTGGTGGCTATCGGACGACCGGAGATGGTTCGCGGTTCTTGGATCAAGCCCGGAGCAGTCGTCATCGACTGTGGAATCAATCCTATTAGCGGTATGATTATAATATTTTATGATTGTGTATAAGATTCTGATGTAAATAAGTTTTTTGGATTATGGCCTACTTCTATATTCATGTTTTTACTAATATTAAAACAAAATTTCGCGCCAGCCATCTAGTTTCAAGCTAAACATACTCTGTAGTGTGGTAAATTATCAGCTGATATACAGAAGTGACACAGATCCAATGATATATAACAACCCAAGACGCACAGTCTCGAATAAAAGTAGCGCTCAAAACCGTCCACAAAACTGCCCATATACATATACGTGATTATGGTTATGTTACCTGAATAATTTCCACTTGCTTTTACAAGGACGTAAGCGACGCGAGACTATTTGAAATGAGGGCATAATCCAAAATTAATAATTGGGTTTTTGTTAACAATTATGTTCATTATGTAAAAGTTAGTTATGTGCGGGAATCGAACTAGCGATCTCTCGGCGACTACTACGCCACGAGGTCTGTCACTGCCAGTAGTGTTGAGTCCTAATTATATCAGTGTATTCACAGGGCCACATTTGTTGTGCTTTACGCAATAACGGAAATTTAAACGAAAACTCTTGAATATATTGACAAAACAATCGACCCAAGTCAAAACAAATGAATACTGTGTGAGTGTTCTCTGTTCACGTGTATTACATGTTGTTTATACGTGATCAATTCCATAAACAAACTGCAGTTGCACAGTTTTCACAAAGAGTGACTCAATGCTTCTTTTTATGTAAAAAAAAGAAAAAAAAAATTACATCTATTTATTTTGGATAAATATAATTTAAAATAGTTTTTTTAGAGAAATGGAATTATGAAGGTAAATAAATGAAACAAATTTCTTTATGAGTCCTAAATTCATTGTTAAAAAAATAGGAGAATATTCTATTTAAAATCCGGGCTAGAATGCTTATATTCCATTCATTTGTACTTTAGCGTATTTTAATGTTTAAAATCTATAAGTAAATAATAATCATAAATCGTGTTATAATAATAAAAATTTGTTTTGTCAAATTTTTCTATTATTGCCAAAAAACTAGATTAAAATTTTGTTTGTTCGTGTGTATATGTAACTAATGCAATAATAAATTTGAATAAAGACCATAAATAACAACCAAAGCCGTTGGAAATTGTAATACATGGCAACATGTTAATGATTGATGATGATTGTGAATTAATTGATAAATAACGCAGTTTTTAAAGTTATAATTTCTATATACATTCTTTGTGGGAATACAATAGGTAATCATGAAACAAATAAATGTTGTGTAGATCCCAGTAAAGTGAGTGGGCAGCGTCTGGTAGGTGACGTCGCTTACGAGGAGGCTGTTCAAGTGGCATCAGCCGTGACGCCAGTCCCCGGGGGAGTGGGCCCGATGACCGTAGCGATGCTGATGCGCAACACTGTTATATCCGCACGCAGACAACTGGACCGTCTACTTGCGCCTAACTGGCCACTGCGTCCACTCAGGATCTCACCAATTTCACCACCACCGAGGTATCAAATTTTATATTCATTTAACATCGTAATATTTGGGCAATCGAACGTATATCAATAATAATAACAACTATTATTTATCAGAGAAGAGCCCATAAATACAAAAACAAATTATATACTAATATACGGGCTGAAAGTTTAGATAGTAGCAACACTTATGAAGGATACCCTGCACTCGATTCTCGTTCTAAATGAATTAAAAAATAGTTGCTTAATATTTGAGCTAATTATTTAGAAAGATACAAAAATAATACGCAATCATCTACGCGTCTATGTTAAAGCATAGTGTCATTGACCTTCGGGTGAATTCACTTTCACTTGAAAGTGAACATGGGAGCAGCATGAAAAATACAAAAGGGTTTATTGACCATTTGTAGGTTATTAACTCCTGGTCGGCAATTGCAGCTTTCGGTACTGGTTTATTACGTTTATATTATTATTTACGTTTATGTTTATATTTTAGAAAGTCTTAGAACAATCTGTAACTTAGGTTCTCTTTGTTGTTTTTTAGTATTTGTTTTGATATTATAATGTTATATGTTAAATATGACCATGAACTATCATCTCTTAGAATATTGTAAGCGACTAACCTAACACCTGGTATAGTATAAAAAAAATATATATATACTAGGTTAAAAGAAAAACAAACTTAAATTAAATACATACATATTGATATATGCTGTAATTCAAAGTTGTATGAATTTGAAACGCCACATGACATACATGATTATACAAAAAGAAATATAAATAAAGCTTTTACTTAGTATCTTATTTATATACTTCCAAAATCCATCAAATACGTCAAACAGTAGTAAGTCAAACTAAGTAGTAAGGTAACTTCTCGTACGAAGTAAATATATTTACAACTAGCTTGATGGCGACTTCGCTCGCGTTAATATAGATTTGACCTATTCCTCAGGAACAGTCCATTTGTTCTGGTTGAAAGTGTCCTATTCGTTAACATATGACGATTCATTTTTCTTTCGTTTTATTCAGAACAAAATGTCATAATGATCGGTTGAGTAGTTAGGGCGTAACAAACAAGCGTACTCACTTTCGTATTTAGAATATTCCCTGGGATAATTTATATCTATGGGTTTTCTTGAGTAATAATAAGTTTTCAACGTATATGATAATAAATGTAGTGATAATAAATTAACGTGTAAATGATTTGTACTGCCAACAGTGACATCGTGATTGCTCGCTCTCAAAAGCCGAAGGACATCGGCGATCTCGCTGCCGAGATCGGCCTTTACCCTAACGAGGTGTCTCAGTACGGACGGACGAAGGCGAAGATCTCCTTGTCCGTCATAGACCGACTACGTTCTAAACGTGGCGGCAAATACATCGTCGTTGCAGGGTATGTATATAAAAAAGTCGAAACAGTCATAGGGATTGCCGACAGAGGTGAAAACTCAAAACAATGGAATAATTGTTCTTTTTGATTTTTTAAATGAAGTATATTGTGAATTACTTACATTTCATAAATTTTAAATCGATGTTATCCACATTAGTCTGGTTTTCACATACATGTATTGGCATTCCGAGCAATAATTATATACATTTTTATATAGTTTATTAATTAATTACATATATGATGGGCTGCACAAGCTCAATACAAAATATCAATATTAAATGTACAACGTTCAATGTACTACGCGTCGCTAATCTGACGCAAGTGTAATACGTCACGGGCATGTCGGTAACTATTAATTATATGTCGCTGATGCGAACCTATAAGTTCTTCTCCTACCAAAAATCGCTCATAGCGGCTTAAAGAAGCTTTCACTTCAATCATACATATAAAATCTCTATACGACACAATGTTGTAGATCATACTATGGTTGAGATATGTAGGATCGAACACTCGGTTATTTCAATGGCAAAATAAAAATATCCGAAATATGAAGTCCTATAATTGGTTATTTTACTATCAGATAATCTGTATTGCTTATTTTTGCGATCGGATACAAAGTTAGATACAAATTACCCAAAATAAATAGTAACCATTATCCGAGAACATACTTTATATTAATATTTGCCAATTTCATTATTAATTATACCTTTTAAACAATTACCTTCTACCTAACAAATTATAGTTGTTATATAAAGTAAATTTATGTGTATTTTGTTATTTTTAAACGCCTTTTTGATGTGAAATTTTAATATTCTTTTCCAGTATAACACCAACACCACTGGGTGAAGGTAAAAGTACTACTTTAATAGGTTTGGTGCAAGCTCTAAGTGCACGCAGAGGTCGTAACGCGTTCGCTTGTATGCGACAACCCAGCCAGGGACCTACTTTCGGAGTCAAGGGAGGTGCTGCAGGTGGCGGCTACTCGCAGGTAACTAAATCACTGCTAAAAGTATGCCAATTAAAAGATTTTTTTAAATTACATTTTAATACATCACGACTGACATAGAATCCAGGTTCTGGCAATTAATTCTAGCATAACTTGTGAAGGCTACATATAACTTGACCAAACCAAAATATCTATATATAAATAGGCGAAAAAAAAACAGTTCAGTAGTTTTTTTATTTTATTTAGATCATTTAGATGCCATTGACAAGCAATGTATTATACAAATTATTATTATTATGTATTGTATTATTACCAATAAAAAAATATGGCAACATTTAGTTTTTTTCCTTATATTTCGACGAATCAAAGACTTTCTTTATAAGTATAAGTTATTTATTTAAACCAGAGAACGAATGCAAAAATAGTTCGTGTTGGAAAATACATTGATTCTTTTAACATGTTGTTATATAGGTTATTCCTATGGAAGAATTCAATCTACACATGACCGGCGATATCCACGCAGTCACCGCGGCCAATAACTTACTGGCCGCTCAGATGGACGCCAGAATCTTCCACGAACTCACCCAAAAAGACGGGCCCTTATACGACCGTTTAGTGCCAAAAATCAAAGGAGTCAGGAAGTTTTGCCCAATCCAACTGAGAAGACTGAAGAAATTGGGCATTGATAAAACTGACCCGGATTCTCTAACCACGGAGGAGAAAACAAAGTTTGCGAGACTTAATATTGATACCTCGAAAATTATGTGGAATAGAGGCAAGTGTTATACCAAAGAAATTTGAAATATTTTAGTTTGTTTCTATGATTTTTTTTATGTCATAGGTTGCAACCGAACAGGTCGGTCACCTGATGTTAAGTGATCACCACCGTCCATGGACACTAACAACATCAGAGGAATCGCAAGTGCGTTGCCACCCTTTGGGGGGAAGGGTTAGGGGAGGGAGAGGGAGAGGAGAGAGGAGAGGGGAGGGGTGGTGGGCCTCCGGCGCTCTCACTGACCGAACGAAACGCAACAATACAAGCACTGTTACTTCACGTCGGTGTTCTGTGAGAGGGTGGTAATACCCCGGACGAGCCGACCCATTCATGCTGAAACCAGTAATAGTTTCAGCGTGGCTCTACCACCATAGAAATATGTACGTGATTTATGAATATAAATAAAACTGAACTATCTATTGTCTGTACGACCTAATTTCTGAAATAAGTAAACCGATTTTGACGATACCTTTAGTAGCAGATAATGGACTTCTTAGATTATTATCAGAAGTAATTTAACATCGAAAAAAAAAAGTTATAGAGAGTTAAATAGATATTAAGACGAATATGTAGAGTCTGTTGTGACGGAGATATGAGAGCCAAAACTCTGTCGTGAAAAACCAAATTTTAATCAAAATATTCCAAATACATATTTTGACAACATAGGAAAGAAACGACCTTTATCGAGAGTTTTTGGCAGGACATTAGTCCAGGGCTGTAGCTAGAGTCGAATTTGAGGTAGGGCAGCATTGGTTACAGGTAGGGCGGAAGTATAAAAAAAATATCGTAATTGATCTGCCCTCGAATGTCACAAACTGTGGTATGTTTGGAAAAGTTTAGATACCTATCGCTACATTTTTTAAATCTCAAACTATGAACAAACAATTTAATTATAATAATTTATCTTAGTTTTTGGTATTTTAAGGTAGGGCATTGTGATTTGCCCCCTTAGCTATGGCCCTACCTTAGTCTCTCATGTAGTGGATTTATTATATTATTCATAATCTTGTGTTATTTGAGTCTTTATCTTGTAATATTGGTGGTATTCTATGTAATACTTCGGTTATAGTGTGCAAGTGAAGTGGACAGGAAACAATACCACGGAGTATAAATTCTGAGATGCCACAAAAACTGCCTGAAAGTTCTAACAAGGAAGTCACCGACTTGTTAGAACATTGAAATTATCACAAGACACTCGTAATATCACCACTTACTCGACAATGGCAGTAATAATCTAGAATATTGGTTGCCAAAAATAAAATAAAATAAAATAAAATATATTAAAAGAACATTTACCACCATCATATATTTTGTATTCTATTACAGTCATGGACTTAAATGACAGATACTTACGCAAGATCACGATTGGCCAATCTCCGACTGAGAAAGGCTTCAGTCGTGAGACTGCTTTCGATATCTCTGTCGCATCCGAGATTATGGCAATACTGGCTCTGGGCAACGATGTAGATGACATAAAGGAACGTCTTGCCAACATGGTGGTGGCCCTTGATAAGGAGGGAAATGCTGTAACCGCTGATGACCTGGTAAGCTGAAGTATATGTATTAGATTAATCGACTAGGTTTTACGGAAGTACATAAAAAATTTAAAAACTTTGTAATATTTCATAGCTAAAGTAGAACAGAAATTCGGCAAAAAGTGTAAAGGTTTTCATTAGAAAGAACCTAGCTAAAGAAGTTTCGTTACATTTCTTGTAGTTATACCCTCTATACATAACTAGCTTTAGATCGCGGTTTAGGTTGCGTTAATGTAGCTTTGACTTATCTCTCTGGAACAATACTTTATTTCTATACGAAAGTTACCCTATTTCCGCTTCTATACCCCTCACAACTTCTATGCAAAATTTTATGATGTAGTTAATGTGTGAAAGTGTAACAAACAAACTCAAATTCGCATTTGGGATTATGTATGTTCATTGTTACTTATTTTTACGAATACTTAAAATGATTTAAATAACTACACAAACTGATTTTGGCTACTCATTAGTATATTCTATACATAGGAAGAGAATTGTCTATAGTTTGTCCGGGCTAATCTTCAAAACGATTTAAATGATTTTGGCAAGGCTTACTGAAGAGTACTTAAGAGTACTGGTCAAAATTTTATCGTTAGTACGCTTTTCCATAGGGAATAAGCAATAGTGATATAATTTAACAGAAACAAATAGTTACGAGATTGCGTAGGTTACTTAGTAGTTCCCGTAAAACCACAAAATCATACTCGCGTCAAAAAAGTCGTGGATACAGGCATGTTTTATGTCAATAGGTCCATGTTTAAGATGCCTTATTTGTATTAAAATATAATGTACATATATATATAAATTACTAGCTATTCCTCCCTGCTTCGCACTTAACGATAAAAATAAAAACAAACCTTCCCTTTACAGGACAGTCATGTAATAAAATAAAATAGTAAGTGATCAACTCAACGTCAATCTTTTAATTCTGTCAAAATTTTTGGCTATTCAGTACGATTTTTCAAACATTTTCATCGAAACGAACCTTATCTTGACAATTACAAACACGACGAAAATATAATTAACTATATAGGTGTAATCGTTCTGAATTGATTCGCTTACATACAATAGGCAATTGATTATTTGAAAAGCCTACAAAACACATTTCTAGGGTGTCACAGGAGCTCTTTTGGTGTTGTTACGGGACGCGTTTGAACCCACTCTGATGCAAACGTTGGAGGGTACTCCAGTTCTCGTACACGCCGGTCCATTCGCTAACATCGCTCACGGTTGTTCCTCGATCCTAGCTGACAAGATCGCAATGAAGCTCGCTGGCGAGAATGGATATGTTGCTACAGAGGCTGGTTTCGGATCCGATATTGGTAAATAATAGTTCACATTTGTTCTACAATGATTTTATTTGAAGGCTCACAAAACACTTTGAGGATAAAATGTCCTACTTAAAAGTGGTTCGAAGTTCAAATCTAATCTATAAAAATCTCGTGTCACGGTGTTTGTGGTCGACCTCCTCCGAAACGGCTCGACCAATTTTTGTGAAATTTTGAATGTATATTTGGTAGGTATGAGAATAGGTCATAAAGTATATTTTACCTAAAACGTTTTACCTGAAGTATAAAACCTTATACTTCATGATTATGTGTCCAGAATCCAGATTTTTTTTGTAAATTTTTGTTTTTTTTTTCTCATTTACCATAAAAAAAATACCTATGATCCCAAATTTTCACCCTCCTAACCACACCCTGCCATTTTTATTGGTGATTTTAGTATTTTCGTATGAATATACGACACAATATCCCGATGATTCAACGGTCGTTAGTATTTCAAACAAAACGAAATTATTGATGTTGCTGAATGACAGATGGCGCTACGTCCTCCTCATTGAAAATTTTTCCACACAAGCTTAAGTCATACACTAAATCAACTGTCTTTCAATGAGTCCCTGAATTGTTTGGCTTCACGATTGGAAACGGTGTAATCGGGTTCTAAGATTTTTAAGATTTTTCGAGTATGGAAATACAACTGGAACTGGTGGGTAACCGATTTCACGCAGTACGAAGTTGCGGGGGTCAGCTAGCACATTTATATTCTTTCATTAATAAAATATTCCTGTCCTGATCATGTAATCAATAATCAAGGCAGCTAATGTATTGTGTTATTCTATACAAACTTAAATGTTTATTTTCGCGTTTTAACTTTTATTAGAGTAAGACTACATGATAATCAGTGGTGTAGGGTAGCATAGCGGGGTGTTTTAGGAGGAAATATCACGTGCCATATAGTTTGACCACAATTTCACATGTCGGTTATGATGGTAACATTCTAAGCCTAGAGGAGGACTGGCAGCTGTGCAGCTGGGGTGTAAAGGATGTCAAATAACGTCTAAGACTTGAGACACCCAAGCCAACCTCACCTGCACGTGGTGCACCCTGCTGAATAACAAACGAGGCAATGGCGAAAGCGGGGTGGTAGGGTTTTAAAGCCTGACTGGGTCGCAACCACCATGTATATGGCGAAAAACCCCGTATAGTGATTCGCTTCTGCGGGTCGCGTTTCGGGATCAGCCTGTGCATATCCAGCTTTTCGCAGGCCTGACGGCATGACAGCGACGACCGGCGATGGATAGTATGCCACTCGATGGTCGCCATTGTTTTTGGATTGTACTATGCTTACCATCAGGCACAGTGCAGTCACTATGCAGTGCTACTATAAAAAAAAAGCTATTGGAACACATTTATAGATCATTGGCGATAGAATTTAAGTTTGAAGGTAGTTGCTAGACAGGTGGGCATTACAAAAGCCCAACCACTATGCTGTAGTTTCGTAAAGATGTTTTCTTCACTTGAAGCTTCGTCTACATCGCAGAATTCGAAACTAATATAATCAGTCACAGAGCCATCATAGCTTCAAACCAAATAAAAATATGTCTTGTACTTTGAATAATAAAAAATTGGATGTTGTACATTTTCTTTCTTTCCTAAAAATGGGTCAGGCATCTAGACTTATTCACTTGTAGGTACCCTGTATAATGCATTACCTATACTATACTAATTTACTATGCTGATAACCTACGTGTGTGATTTTTTATTTTATGCCCTTTAATTAATGAAATTGTGAGTGGCGAATTTGGCTCACGCCCGTCACTTGAACCTACTACGCCACTAATGATAAACATAAAAATATAATTGTGCTTATTTATTATTTCTTCGTATGGGTTATTGATTGATTACTCTATTTGTCGCTGCGAAGTTCAATTTATGTTTTTTTTTATATATCATAGGAGGCAAAGCGAGCCACCTGATGTTAAGTGATCTCCGCCATCCATAGACTAGTCTCTACAACAGCAGGGAAGTCGCTAATGCCTTACCAGCCTGTGTTTGGGGGAGGTGACCAGGAGAGGGAATGGGAGGGGAGGGGAGGTGGGCCTCCAGCGCTCTCACTGACCGATCGAAACGCAACAATGCAAACACTGTTACTTCATGTCGGTTTTCTGTGAGAGGGTGATACTAGCCCAAGCGAGCCGACCCATTCATGCTAAAACCAGTCAGCGTCAGCGTGGCTCTACCACCTCTATAACAACTTGGAACGTGTGGAACAGTGCAGCGGCCAAAAAGCTGTTACTCTTTAACACCACCCAGGGAGCACGTGTAGGGGAATGTAGAGGTACAACTACCTGCAAGACGCGAGTAACTTCAGCCCATTTTGTTTATTATAAATGTTGTTTCCTCATTTAGGTATGGAGAAATTCTTTGACATAAAGTGTCGTGCAAGCTCGGATCGACCACACTGTGCAGTTATCGTGGCGACTGTCCGTGCACTGAAGATGCACGGCGGTGGGCCGGCCGTCACTCCCGGGCTTCCTCTTCACGACGTTTATGTGCAGGTATGTTTCTATAATACTTCTCAAAAAAACCGCGTCTGGAAACATAATATTTCTACAAGAATTCAATAGCAAATAGAGCTTACATTTGCTGTTAGAGTTTCGTTTAGAAAATGAATCCTATTGCCATACAGCTACGTCGTTCATTCTCCCGTGAAAGCCTGATTGGTTCTTGATCAAATTTACCATAAGAATTTGAATGTTATGTTTTATAACCGGCTACTAATTACATTTTTTTCTGCAGACTCTTGGTCCATCCTTTTTTCTTTGATTTCGTTTAATTTATTATATACGTCAAGTAGCTAATAGTTGAGTAAAGTAATAATAATAATAATAAATTTAAAAAAATCTCAATAATTGCTCACAGATACGATTTTTAACGTATACGTTACTATAATAATGTGTTCAAAAACCTGCTCTACTGAAAGTTATAAGTGTATGGCACTGATATTTAAAGTGCTTAGTAGTAAAGAAGGTCAATTCAATCGGTCAATTAATTAGCAAATGAGTGTGGATCTTTATTATTATTCTTAATTTACAGGAGAATTTAGAGTTGCTCAGCAAGGGTTTGTGCAATCTAGGTAAGCACATCAGCAACGGCAACAAATTCGGTGTACCAGTTGTTATCGCTATTAATAAACACGGGTAAGTGTTACGGATATCTTCACTTCTACTATTATGGTCGTAGTTATTTATTAGCCACACGCTTACCATCATATACTGTAGGAGGAAAATTTAATCCTAATAAAAATAAACAACTGGGTGTTATTGTCGTAAACTCATCACAGTGTCAGTTTTATGGTGCGTTACATTTCGTAATCACTCAGTCTATATCCAGGAACCTATAGGGTTGCTGACCGACATTATAGCAGCGCCCGGCAATAGATTGTAGCTTTCTCGCAGGTCGTCATTGGCTTTAGAATGCACTGCTATGCCTATCATCAGTTAAAGTACATTCACTTTGCTATCCAATAAAATAAAGTGAATTTTTATAAAACCCTCTGCAGCACCTATAACTTGTAATTTGTAAACAAAGACTTATATAATAGTCTTTATCTACAAACTCTCGTGAAATTATACAGTCTAATAAAGTAGGTCGATGTATAAAGTTAAAATTGGTTGCTACGTTACCTTCTTTGAAATTTAACATTAATCATATAATTTACAGAAATGATACTCTAGCGGAATTAAACCTTGTCAAAGATTACGCCCTTAAGAACGGGGCATTTAGGGCAGTTCTATGCGACCATTGGGCTAAAGGAGGCGCCGGCGCTCTGGATCTGGCCGACGCTGTCGTCGATGCTTGTGAAGCAGAATCTAAATTCGATTATCTATATCCGCTCAACTTATCTATTCAGGAAAAGATTAAAATTATAGCAAGTGACATGTACGGCGCTGGACAGATAGAGTACACAGATGAAGTGCTTGAAAAGATTAAGGTCTTCACAGAGAAGGTCAGTTTCTGGTTTTTTTAACGAAATTATTTGAGTAACTGCGACTGCTCCAATACCGTGGTGCCATGAAGTGGCAAAACTTACTTCTAACATACGTAGAATATTAAAAATTCTTAACCCACCTCTTTCCTTTGGCAGCAGAAGTAAGCAAAGCTTATTAAACTCTCGTCTTATGCATACGCAAATTTTGACATAATATTTATAAAATTGTCGTAATTTTGTTACGAGTAAAAAAAGAAGAAATTATAAATAAGTAAATATAGCTGATGTAATCGCTATTTAGCGCCACTCCTCCCAACGTCATTAGTAATAAGCTAAGCATCTGTGGGGGATCTATGGAATTCTACTGCCAACTCCCTTTCTTGCTTACATAATATTTTAACGATCCCAGACCCACACTGACTCCTCCAACAGTCAACTGTTGTAACATAGTTATACTTCCGGCCTTCTCTTATTTATAAGTTCCGTTAACAAGTGACGAAATTGTCCATGTTTTCCAAAATTGTATCAACCCTTTTAAATTTCTTATTGAAAACTGGTATGAAAATTGAAAATTGGTAACAATATCGGCTGAAGGTGAAGGGAAACATCGTGGGGAATTCTGAACTTGAAAAAAATTCTTGTAGTACTACTGTATGTGGGAAAACATAAAGCTGTCGATTTCTCAAAGTTTGAAATCTCCAATACGTCGTGGGCTGGCGTGGTTATGCCCATACCTTCCTTGGGGAAGAGACCTATGGTCCTGCAGCGAGTCTCTTACAGGCTGATGATTATGCTTTCTTATGAATTTCCTAAGTCATCGTCTCCGCCTGTACAAAAAAGAAAATGTAGTGTTTCTTCCTTCAAATCCAGGTTGAGTACATTCCACCACAATTGATTCGTGAATTGCTCCAGGAGTTAAAAACGACTCTTGAACGGTTTGCACTGTCTGTTCTAGCACTTTACAATGACTGTTCGAACGATAATTTATAAATGACTAAATACTCGAACTGCCTGTGTACGGCCATTCTTAGGATATATCCTATAGGAATTTAGTTGAAGTTTTTATATTCCCTTCTCACATTTGATAATTGTTTTTTTTTTTGTACGTTTATTTTATTACCTACATATATCGGTTCATACATCTAAAGACAATACTTATTATGGATGGTTGTCGTTCACTCTGTATTCTGGTACCGATTAATTCTTTTATTTAACAATAGTTTAAATAACTCTGCTACGAATGTTAAGTATAGATACCGATACTTGATATCTTCCATGTATGTAATTAAGTATTCCAATAACATTTCAAATTTATTTATAATACGTACAGTATATTTCTACACATTGAAGCTATTGTTTGGGATACTTTATCTCACGTCAGTTACGTGATTAAATGCGTATTATTAATAAATACGAATACTTTAAACCGCATAGTAATTGGCCACCATGTTATGTCATCCAATCAGTAGTAGACAACCATAGCATTGTTAATATTGACTTATTCATTACTCGCCTAAAATAATTTAGTACGAGTCAGCTTGTCAACAGTAGGTGATTAGTATTTAAGCTATCATCAATAATCTCACCCAGTTCATGTTACTAGTTCAATATAAATAATTTATGATAAATATTTCATACTTTCAGGGATACGATAAGTTCCCAATCTGCATGGCAAAGACTTCTAATTCACTGACAGGCGATCCTGCTGTAAAGGGAGCCCCCACAGGCTTCACACTGAAGATTAATGGTATCTTTGCTTCTGTGGGAGCGGGATTCGTGGTGCCAATGGTTGGCGAAATATCGAAAATGCCCGGTTTACCCACTCGCCCGAGCATCTACGACATTGATCTGAACACCAAGACTGGGGAGATCGAAGGCCTCTTTTAATTATGTGACGATTCTCTTAAAATGACAACCAAATATATCCTATGTTAATAAATGTTTGTTATTTGAATTTTAGTTTTGTCTCACATTTATCCATCCGTGTTTAATTTATTTTCGAGTATAACGATGGGAAGATATTCACATTTATCAGTTATAATGCAGCAAACTTGGCGTACTTACCATATACCATATTGACTAGTTGTCGCCTAGTGAACGAAATTCGACCATAATTCATTTTTACAATCAATAACACCAAAGAGAATAATAATTATTTAAGTGGTTTCATAAATTTACTAAATCATATATAAATATTCAATATATTTATATATTTTTTTTTTTGTACTTTTTATTTTTTATTATTAAAACAAAAACTACACATGGATAAAATAAAACTTAAAATAACTCTTTTATAAATAAACAAAAAAAAACCTCAAGTACTTTTTCTATAGTTTGTAAGTTCTTAATAAAATACACACATCAAAAAAGTCTAAGTAAGCAAGATGCGTGATATTACAAATTTTACCATTTATATTAATTAATTTCTAAGTATTTACTCAAACAAAGTGCGTAGGTAAGTAAACTTTTTTGTTATTGATGACATACTGGTTGGTTGTAAAAAAAAATTGATTATGTTTTATATTTATTGTAGCGCTGCCAAAGACACCAAATAACACTTCTATGAATGCCAAAATGTCGAGATACCTGAGATTGATTACTTCCCGCTTGCAACATCCCTACAGCTCTTTGCATATCATCTGCCATCAAATGACGTCGCTTCATGACGTAAAGAATATCTAACAATTCAATTTTGTCGCTAACTTTATTTAAATGGTTGGTAAAATTATAAAATCAAGACTAAACGTAGCAATTAAAACGCACTTAAATTCAAAATTTACACGCTCGGATCAGAAACGCATTTTGGCGATGTCGTCCTGACAAGTGGTACATGTAATAGCTTCGGTTTTCTTATGAGATATACACACATCAAAAAAGTCTAAGCAACATGCCCTCGTCGATATGAATACACCATTCATATCGACAACGCATAACATGGACCGAGGAACAATGGGATAAAATTATGTTTTCCGATGAGTCGCGATTCGGGTTTAAGCCTGATACAAGAAGGGTGCGAGTGTATCGTCGGCCCGGAAATACTGAAAGGCTCAGGTGCGTTCAGGAAGTTCATTCATACAGCGGCTCAACAGTTATGTTATGGGCGGGTATTATGAAGAACAGGCGAACTGAGCTCGTTTTTGTAAATGGAAACATGAATGCTGAAAATTACATTGAGGATATTCCCAGACCTTATGTCTACTCATTTGCACAAACCTTTGGCTCCGATTTTAGGTTAATGCATGACAATGCGCGTTCACATACAGCTCAGCGAACTAGTGAATACTTTGCAACGGAGAACATCCGGGTATTGCCCTGGCCTGCACAATCGCCAGATCACAACCCCATTGAGCACGCATGGGACATGCTCCAGAGACGTGTTTTTAAGGACTTGGACGGAGCGACAACAATCCAACAGCTGAAGGATTTGCTACAATTCCATTGGGAGCGAATACCGCAAGATGACATAAACAGTCTCATTAATTCAATGAATAATCGTTGCCGACAAGTTCTGAATAGCAGAGGAGACCATACTTTGTATTAAATTGTTCTATTCTTTCACAATAAAAAAATTTTCTTTAGAAATTTCATTTTGTAAGAAAAAAGTTTAGTTTCTAATGCATCTTAGTTTCTACAGTATATTCTAATATTGTTCATTTCTGTTATTAACGTATTCCAGGCTTTCCGAGTTATCAAACATACTAACTTTTCCCCCTCCTTAGTTCAGATGCTAACAAGACACGGCGCTTTTGCAGACTATCTTTATAAATTTAAAGTTAAAAATCACTGTGAATGTATATGTGATAACATTACAAAACAAAATGTCCTTCACGTTCTAACGGAATGTCCAATATTTTAAAAAATTAGAACGATTTAGAAGTGGATCTTGGAATCACAGTATGCAAAAATGAACTCAAAAATTTAGTAAGTAACAAAAACACTAGAGACAGTTTTATAAAATTATCCACTTCTAAATCGTTCTAATTTTTTAAAATATTGGACATTCCGTTAGAACGTGAAGGACATTTTGTTTTGTAATGTTATCACATATACATTCACAGTGATTTTTAACTTTAAATTTATAAAGATAGTCTGCAAAAGCGCCGTGTCTTGTTAGCATCTGAACTAAGGAGGGGGAAAAGTTAGTATGTTTGATAACTCGGAAAGCCTGGAATACGTTAGGAAAAAATAGTTTAGTGGTTGCAGCCCTATTTTCTGAGATAAAACGTTCATTCCATTCCAATGAGGTAGTGATTCTAATACTTTTCTTTAGAAATGATATGGGACATAGATCATAGTGTGGTTCTGTTTTTATAAAAAGTGCAGCTTGTTTCGCCAAAAAATCTACTCTTTCGTTTCCCGTGATCCGGGAATCCGTTCCCGGATTGGAAGGTGATCCGTTCACATGTGCTTTGACCCAATAGAATTTAACTTATCTTCTAAGATTTCGTAACTCTAATATTTGATTCTAGCCGCGCATTGGAGTACCTCATTTGAGTAACATGCCATCTTACGCGCCGTATCAATATTTTTTCCAATATCTTACCTAGGATAGAAAGCAGTCCAATGGGTCTTTAGGATCGACGATTGCAATAATCTGTCCGGCTTAGTTTTCTGATCGTAATAATTATCGCTTTTTTCCATTGTTTGGGAAAGTAAGGCAAATCTAGACATTTATTTATTACTAGCTGACCCGTGCGACTTCTTCTGCACTAAAACCGTTATCACCGGTTTCAATTGTATTTTTAAACCTAAAACCCGATTGCAGCCACACCTACAGTTTCCAATTGTAAATCCAAACTATCAAGGGGCTCACTCAAACATTTACCCAGATGGTATGTGAAAAATCTTTGATATTATTATCGTTTAATTTACAATTGAACTCTATCAACTTGATATTTTATAATGTAAACTATACTGACTGTATAGTAAACGTCTAGAAAAAAGGGAAAGTAATTAGGTTCCAACTGGGGTCCATAGACCCCTCAAGTTATTTTTTTACGTTACCACCAATATTTGTAGGTTAGTTTTTATCTTAATTGAACCCCGTAGATGACGCTACGAACGGGTTGTAGGCTTATTTTAAAAGATTTATCACATACCATCTGGGTAAATGTTTGAGTGAGCCCCTTGATAGTTCGGATTTACAATTGGAAACTGTAGGTGTGGCTGCAATCGGGTTTTAGGTTTAAAAAGATAATTGAAGCCGGTGATAACCGTTTTGGTGCAGACGAAGTAGCACTGGTCATCTAGTATAATATAAAACTATAATATACATACTTGTTTATGTTTAGATTCGGACCGAAATCGCGTGAACTGCTCCCAAAATCAATTACCCTTCGAGCTTGTAGAGAAACAATTGCCAGCTATAATTTCAACGAACACTTTCGCCCTTGATAGAGTAGGTAGCGTGTGCGATAGATTTAATGGAAATACAGTCAGCAACGTGCATTTCCTCGCCGTTGACTTCCAGAAGTATAGCTGTATCGTTCGACGCAACTTCAATCGCATTTATATTTGTAGCGATTCAGTTTTATTAAGTGCTTTTGTGATAATTTAAGATAATTGAAAACGATATTTATTGCATTATCGTAACCTTACTAGTGTAGACAGAAAGTGCTTCATAGCATATATTTTACCTATCGGTGCAAAACTTATTCGCGTCCTATAAATTCATAAACTCTCGTATAACAGTGCTAACCGTTAAACTTTGGTAGGCATCTGAACCTGACAAAACTGCAACCATCATTCGCATGGTGATACAACTGACTTTTGGCTTCTCTTCTAGTTTATCGCATTTAAAGATTTGCCCGTGTATATTTATCCGCTAATTTAGAATCATGTAGGAAAGTTTGACAGCGACGACTGTTGAAGTATTGTAGATTGTAGTATTGTCACTATGTTGCGCTATAGTAAGCAACGTTGTGTTATATTATATCATCAGCCTGTAAGAGACTCGCTGCAGGGCCATAAGCCTCTTCCCGAAGGAAGGTATGGCCGTAATCACCACGCCAGCCCACGACGTATTAGCAATTTCAAACTCTGAGAAATCCACAGTTACAGTACAAGAACATTTCCTAGGGTCAGGTGTCCTCGCGAAGTTTTCCTTCACCGTCAGCCGATAGTGTTTCCAATTTTATAACAATTATATTATATTGCACGACAGTAAATAATAAGTTAAATATAAAATTTAGATTCGTTATACTCCGTGGGTGTTATACGTTTTCATTTTAACTTTATCTTCTAGCACGATTACACGGTTTATTTTCCGTAATAAACGTAGTAAATGAAATTGAAGCTTGAATTTCAAATATCAAAATAATAGTTTAATGCGAAATGGATATAAAAATGTACTTTAAAAAATATTTTTTTTTATCTATTTGTCTTTTTTGTTTGTGTCTATTTGTTTATTCTGTCTAATCTCTGAAACGGTAAGAACAATTTCGATGAAATTTTACTGGCTGATAGCTAATGTTATATAGAGTAATTTAGGCTACTTTTACTTTTTACTACAATATAGAAATAGAGTTGAGAATAGCACACTCCACGCGCACGTGTACGCTGGACTAAAAGTGTTTTGCAATATTCCACGCGGTCGTAGTTGTGGGTAGCTGCTAGTCGCAAATTTAAATCCAGCGCGTTCTCAATAGCATTTCAAGAGATTATATTTAAATCTTCAAAAGTGCAAATTTACATTTCTCCACAAAAAGTAATGATAAACAAATGAATGTTTATTTAATTTTTAAGCTTATGAATGGTACCAGTGAGATTAATCCTAAATCCGTTTCATTATTTTTACCCTCACGCTGTTTTACGCGTATAATGAACGTTAAATATTAAATTTTAATTCAAAATTGCGTACGACCTGCGCAATCGTTGCAATCTGTTGTTTAGTGAATTATTTAAAACCCTTAGTATTATTGTGCTCACTCTAATTATAATAATAGTTGCCTTCATTTGGGTATGTATCTTTATAAATTTAACTGAAAAGTATAATGCAGCACACGCCGAAATAGCTGAAGAAGGCAATTTTTTGTAAAAATTACTTGGCTGTTTTATTAGAGGCGTGCGAGGAAGTAAAATAATTACTTTTTTTATAAAGTGTATTGTGTATAATTGTAACCGTTGACAATCGTAGTTTTTAAGTACTTTACTGGTGTTTTTGCTTCTCTTAGTCCTTCATATAGTGGATTTAATATTTTACTAGCGAGCCCGGCAGACGTTGTCCCGCCCTGATTATAAATGATCCTTGATAAATTATATACGAAAACCTTCCTTATGAATTACTTTACCTACAGCGCGTTCGCATGAAATTCCATTCAATAGTTTTTGAATTTATGTATTATTTGTCTCTCTAAATTGGTTCAGTACTTTCAGAGTGATACGTGTTTAAAGGGACAGACAAACAGGCAGATCCTGGAGAATCCCTTGCGTTTTATGAGACAAAAAATATCCTTAATGTAATCTCGTAACATTAGTTATCACTGTGCCAAGTTTCGTCAAAATCGGTTCAGTACTTTCAGAGTGATGCGAGTTCACAGGGACAGACAGACAGACAGACAAAAATTTTAATAGGGTTATTTTTGGCTTCTATATCGACAACAAAACCTACCCCTATCAAAATTATCAAAAAATATTTAATGTACAGATTTGGCCCTGCCACAGTTTTATTATAATATAGATGTGTAAAAATACTTTGTCATTTGCTGTTATTGATGCGATACAGATATCAGCTGTAAATCCGTCATATACGGGAGCCTTTTTAGGGTGGAATGTCTGCATAGCGTATTTTAACTCTGGTAGAGTGAAAGGAGGGTCTACTATATCATATTGGTTCGTGGCAGTCATTTCGTTAGCAGAATCTCTAATTATTTTATGTTGCGGTAGATCATTCTGTAATATATCATCTGGGAAAAAGGTATTAGCCAATGTTTCTACTGATTCTGACGGGTTAAGAATACTACCATCATTAATGAGGAGTTGGTCTGCGTGTCGTGGCGAGAATTTGCGTAAAACTCTATAAACTCCATTCTAGAAAATTTATTTTCCTTGCTTTGAAAGAAATTGTTTCCAGCTCGCGGTTTGAGCACTTTTGATAGCTTATTCGTAGTTTTCCTTTTCTTTCGTATTCGCTAATAACATAGGGACGGCGCGGTTTAGGTGCAGCACAAGTGACTCTTCGTTTCTTAGTAAACACCATTTTCTTGAGCCACTCCAGATATTTGTTCCAGCAAGGTAATTTTTTATTATAATATTTGTTATTTCTATTTTTTATTTAGGTATATTTATTTAGCAAAATTAAGTACAATGGCGTAATTATTATTAAAATTTTTGAGAGTGATTTTTCTCTTGGATTATTTTTTTAACTTTCTTTTCTATAATTTAGGAGCTATCACAATCTAGAAATACTGTCACTAAACTGATTGATATAACGAGAGCCTAGTTTAAAAAATGGATACTAGTATGGGTAATGTTATATAATTTTTTGACTAATTACACATAGGCCTTGTGGCTCCGGGACCCGTATCATTGGTATGTCTCGTACGACTGTGGCTACACCTTGAATACAAATGTGATCAGATAATCAATATTGTGATATTATCGGTGCGGTGTCGAATAACACACAGAGTATCGAGGGAGTGTTGACATCCCTACGAAAACTGAACATTATCTAGAAGGACCGAATTGTAAATGCCTATGTTTGTGAAATATCAAAACCTCGATTATGGAGCATTCTTACTTTATACGGAATTCAAGCTTACCTAAACGTGTTGACAGTGACACAAAATTAAAAAAAATCGTAGAACTGTCATGTATAACTAATTCTACATATAAATAGAAACAATAGCACGTAATTTTTATTTATTTATTTAATTGAAACAGTATCGCTTATGAGATATCAGTGATTATAAGGTAGTATTTAAGCTTCCGTGGGCTCGTCGACTTCGTTGACTATGTGTGTTGGTTGGAAGGATGATGCTGATGGTGTAGCAGATTCTTCGTCATCAGAGTCCTGTCCGTCAGTAGCGCCCGGATGCGTTGGGACCAGCCGATCCGGCTGCTGGGATCGAGATGCTTTCGCTGATCCAGGTGCAGACCATGAACTCTGGGAACCCTGCCATTAAAATGAGTATATTTATAGTATTTACGGTAATAATAACTCTGTAATTGATGATACGACATAAAAATAGAAAAATTTGAAAATATCACACGAATGCCAACATAGTGACACGCAATACAGAAGCTAGTCATTGATAGGTAATTTGCATAAATGTGTTAAGTCGTCAATATTAATTTGTAATGCATACAGTGTATTCTTCGATCAACAATAACTAGATAACGGGTCGGCGCGAAAAATACGTCTCGATAAATAACAGCTCACTTGAAATGTGTGCCCTTATTTTGTTTAGTTTGTTTGAAACACAGCCAATGTAAGCCCGTTTCACATGCCGCAGTGTATTCAAAAGATGCAAAAATAATACCCGAAAAAGCAATTTAACGGCCGGAGAATCTTACTTGAATAAGTTATATTTTAAGCTTTAAACTAACAAATAATATCAAATTTTGAAGAAAATTACCGATTTTAAACCTGTGATACAAATGTTTGGTCTCGCCAGACACAAACACGCACAATAACGGAAAAACGTACTTTATTCATTACGTGTTAAGGTTGAATTCACACTAAATGTTGTTTATGTTATCTTTTCATTTGTGAGGGGAGTAATTTATTACTTTGCTCGTTTTATCGTAAGTATTAGATAATATTTTGAACATTTGTGACTTTATTACAAGCTGTTATGGTTGTAATTAGGTTGAACTTAAAACAGTTTTACATTTTTTTTCTCCTTTTCTTAGTAAACAAATAACTACACATAAGTATACATTTACGCGGACAGCTTTTAGCTTCGATTTGTACGTGACCCTTTATCTAGTTATTGTTGATCGAAGAGGGTATTTAATTAAAATAGAATATGTTATTGTTTTTTGCAAAGATTTACTTTGCTTCGTAGATATTTCTTTTTAATATTAGTTAATTCGTGATGGTTTGACCGGTGGAACATTATTTCGATGTCCGCAGGTTCGAACCATGGTATGTACCAAAGAATTTTTCGAAATTCACTAATTTCAATTGGTAACACTATCGGCTGACGGTGAAGGAAAACTTGGTGAGGAAACCTGAACCTGAGAAATGTTCTCATGGTACTACTGTATGTGGGAATATATAGAACTGTGCATTTTTCAGAGTTTGAAATCGCCAATACGTAGGCTGGCGTGGTGATTACGCCCATACCTTCTTTCGGGAAGATGGCCTATGGCCTATGGCCCTGCGGTGGGTCTCTTACAGGCGGATGATAAAGTATGCCTGCTTCCGACAACTTCATTGAAATACATAAAATCATAAATCAAATCAAATCATCAAACATAATATCAACATACACAAATCATAAAATATAACCGCACGTCATATGTATTTTAATTTGCACCTTATAACTTGGACGTAGAGTTTAGAAAAAATCACACCAGAAATTAACAAAACCAGAAGAGCTCAGAGAAACTATTTTTGCGCTATCAGTATTGATATAGAAGCTATCGAAATCAGAGAGTTCCGATCGCATCGGAGTTCCGATCGCATCGTCGACTCGAGCGGTTGTCCGTTTTGCTGCGCGCGCTAAGGTCGATTTTAATACTCGTGATTTAGTGACGTCAGTTATTGTGTTGTTTCGATCCGGTGCACCTGCGTTCTTTTTCCGAACAATAAAAAGTAAATAAATTTAAAAATAAATCACTGAAGAATTAAAGAAATACGTAAATAAATAGATAAATAAATGAGTAAATAAATAAATATACCAAGAAATAGATAAAGCAATAAACAAATACAAAGGAAAGGTCTCACTCAGTTCCAGGAAAAAGAACGCAGGTGCACCGGATCGAAACAACACAATAACTGACGTCACTAAATCACGAGTATTAAAATCGACCTTAGCGCGCGCAGCAAAACGGACAACCGCTCGAGTCGACGATGCGATCGGTGTTGCTTGCCTCGATCTTGGCATAGATCGAGGGAGCGGGCTTGGAAGAGTGAGGGAACTCGATGCGACGCTTCGCAGCGTACGCATCGTAATCGTCTACGAGACGAGGACAGATGGTGGATATAAAACCGCGGAGGCTAATAAATTCGGTCTCTAAGAGGCCGACTTCTCGATCGGAGGCCATACCGGGGCCTGAGGAGGGGAGTGGGGCGAAGGATGACATGTGAAACCTCCCTGCCAGAGGGGCAGGGGGGCGCGCCTTAATGAATTTAACGGACTATCCCGAGTCCGGATCAAAGGGAGCTGTTTAAAACTAAACAAAATAGGAAAACAACACAAATAAGTA
>MU158754.1:445128-471985 GCA_015888305.1 Antheraea pernyi
GTCGCCGTTAAGTAAATTTTAATTCGATCTTATTAAATGCGTGTTGCGCCCGCGCTTTTGTAATCGATCCTTTTTAGCTCCCGCACACATCGCGGTTCTCAGTAATATCTCGAGCCTAGGTCGTCCCCGCGCGGAGCCCTCGTGATATTATTATCGCGATACAGTGACTCACCTACATCACTTGAACACACATATGACATCATCTCTCTCACAGACGTGCACATATATACACATGGTGGGAGGGTTTTTTTTTCCCTCATCGAACTGAATCGAATAGTTTTAGTTCGTTTCAATCCGATATACACGTATTCATTTGTGAATCATGCAATTTCGATTGTATGGTTCACAAATGTATATATGTATGAATAGCTTAGAATAGTTAGCTAGGACAGACGCGTCTTTTTCCAGGTAACAGCCTAAGCCGAGGTGTGCGTGCACCCTTGTGTATGTTACCTAAAACCCAAATCGGTTGCGTGCCTTAAGCGCCAACCTTAGTAGTCCGGTGAAGTTCGAGGAAAAAAAAAAAAAAAACGAAATCAGACTTAATGTTCAAATCAGAATTTCGGTGGGCGGTTATAGGCTAGAGGTTATATAGAAATCTGTTTCATAGGTAAGAGAATAGAAATAATTCAATAGTATTATACTTTTATACGCCGTGGCGAAGATTTATGAGCACTCGCGTATATGTTTCGACCTGAACTCTTAGTTGACAATTCGCTGTCACGCACCTATATTTGTGATCCAATAAATGTATCGTAAAACTATGCGTATAAAGAAATATAATTTCGTGTGTTTCAAAATAGACTTATTTAATTTGGTTGTCGTGAATGCCAGCTATTTTGGTACTCCTTTGATCTCTCAATCCTTCACGATTCTAAATGCTTCAGCTGCTATAAATGCTGTTACGTATAATAATGCAGAACAAAATTCAAAACAGTCAATCTGTGATGCTTCCTATGTGTCCTGAGCAATCTGGTAAACAATTGTAAATAACTAACAGTACTTAAAAGTCAAATCGATCACGGTATTCGCTTATCTTTGATCACATGTTCACTCAAAATCAATCGAGAATGTGATCAAATGATAATATGTACGAATTATTAAAAAAAAAAAAAACAAGTACGTGTTGGTAACTAACCTGGTATTGTTTAGTGCAATCCCGTACTTTTTCCAAATAGAGATCGTAAACGTAACGGGCCATATGGGGCATGTCGGTTATGGACAGTATTAGTGCCTCAGGCACTGCGGCGTCGTGTCTCCTCTGCGCAGGATACCGTTCCCCGGGCACCAGTTCCAGCTGAAGCGGCCGTTCTGTCAACTGAGAAAGAATTTTGTAAATCCCATTATATATAAATATCCCGTGAGTATTAGTAACATATAGCACGTTACACCTTATCGTCAAGTGGCAGTGTTACTAATTAACACATTATACCTTTCTATCAAGTGGCAGTGTTACTAATTAACACATTATACCTTTCTATCAAGTGGCAGTGTTACTAATTAACACATTATACCTTTCTATCAAGTGGCAGTGTTACTAATTAACACATTATACCTTTCTATCAAGTGGCAGTGTTACTAATTAACACATTATACCTTTCTATCAAGTGGCAGTGTTACTAATTAACACATTATACCTTTCTATCAAGTGGCAGTGTTACTAATTAACACATTATACCTTTCTATCAAGTGGCAGTGTTACTAATTAACACATTATACCTTTCTATCAAGTGGCAGTGTTACTAATTAACACATTATACCTTTCTATCAAGTGGCAGTGTTACTAATTAACACATTATACCTTTCTATCAAGTGGCAGTGTTACTAATTAACACATTATACCTTTCTATCAAGTGGCATTAGTAACATATAGCACGTTACACCTTTCTATCAAGTGGCAGTGTTACTAATTAACACATTATACCTTTCTATCAAGTGGCAGTGTTACTAATTAACAGGTTTTACCTAATCATCAAGGAACAGTTTTACTAATTAACACATTATACCTTTGCATCAAGTGGCAGTGTTACTAATTAACAGGTTTTACCTAATCATCAAGGAACAGTTTTACTAATTAACACATTATACCTTTGCATCAAGTGGCAGTGCTACTAATTAACACGTTTTATCTTATCAAAAAAGAACAGTGTTACTAATAAATACGTTTTACCTTGCCATCAACGTAAATAATCGTGACGTTTATGCAAATTTATCTCTTGATTTTGTAATCAATTTATTCGTTACGTTTGTTACGTTATAAAAGTAATTCGATTCATAATTGTAAATATGAGGATATTTATACGGTTCCTGTTTTAGAACTGACTAAAGTTATTGGCCTGACAGGCTTTCATAGCTTCACCGGACTAATGGGCGAAAGTGGCCGAAGCTCGGCTTGGAACATCCCTTGGACGCAACAACGCAAATCTTACCAATTCAAACTAGCTAGGCTAATCATACATATAAGAATTAGTGAGATACACATGCGTACCACCACATGTGCCTCCCGAACTCTAAAATTTTTACGTATATATTAATTCCTATGTATTTATAATTCGTAACTGATTAGAAGAGGTCTAAGTACAATTTTTTGTGACGTATTTTATGAAGGGAGCTACCCTATAAATAAAACATTGCAACACTCCAAACATAAACCACGATACATCGCATTAACATTCCTCATTTGGCTACTACGTTTTTTTATACGTGTCATCTTAAACATTCGCGACCGCCAATGAATTGTAAAATAAATACACAACATACGTGTGTAAGTGGCATGTACGCATTTTGGGAATTTACGAATAACGTGCTCATAAACATGTACAGTTGATTGCGTAAACATCAAATTCATAGAAATCTAAAAATATAATGCCGCGACGATATCAATTAATATTTGGGTAATTCCAATTGCGTCTGAGAGCAACAGTCAGTATTCTGTATTATTATGCCACCGTAGAAAAATGTAGCTGGTGTAGCCAAAATAAACGGCCTTCCGCCAAATAGCTGTTCGAAAACAACACGATACGACGAAACCGTAAAATAAACAGAACAAAATTTAAAGGAAACTGTAGTGTAAATAAAATTCTAAAATAAATTAGGTAAGCGTTGGTTAATGTGTTATTCGCTAATATTCCTAATTCTAAACAAGTGGAACGATAAAAAAAAATGCATTCAAGTTTTATACAAATATATCAACTTTTATTCAGTCCTGTTATAGTTAAAAGCCTTGACAGTAATTGATTACATCGTAAAAGGATATTCTACGTCAAGTTACATAATTTTTGGCACGCGTTTATAAATATATTATGTGGATGAAGTCATAGTCAACTTTACTATCGTAGATCATGAATTATTTTATAATACAAAGAGGACATGTATTTACTATATAAATATACATATATGAAACATAAATAATTAACATAATTTGATTAACGATTATTATACAGTGAGAAAGCTGAAAAGTTTATTTTTACGAGTAGGTATTCATAGTTAGAATAGATTTGAAATGTTAGTGTAGCGTTTTTAACACTTCTACGAAGTTTATTGTACAATTTACAGTTTTATTTACCCACTTAATTTTAGATATATGTAAACATATATATCGTTTACAATTAATCTACGATAACATAATACACATACTAAACATTGTTAGGGATATAGAAAATAAAGTAAAAATATACTAGTCCCAAGAGATATGTTAATTGTATATTAACGCAAGTGACGCCGCGGACAAAAGCTGGTTTAATATAACACAAGATACTAGAAAACTAAATGTTACTAAGCATAACAGTTTTCACTCACGTTTGCTTAGTAACATTTAGTTTTCACTCACGTTTGCTTAGTAACATTTAGTTTTCACTCACGTTTGCTTAGTAACATTTAGTTTTCTAGTATCTTGTGTTATATTAAACCAGCTTTTGTTCGCGGCTTCGCTCGCGTTAGTGTAGATTTGACGTGCGCTCGGAAACTGTACATTTTTTCTCGATGAAAGGTTTCCCTTATACTTTTTTGTACTCTCCCAACAATATGCATAGAAAATTTCGTGTTTGACGATTCTAACTAACCGAGGCGTGGAAGCGTAACAAATAAACAAACAAACCCACATTCACATTTATAATATTAATTAGGATTATGTTGTGTTGTGTCATATATATATATCAATATTAGCTAAACTATGTTAAAGACAGTTTTCGAAGTGAAACTTTATATGGCACCGTAGGGAAAAATATGTGTTACGCGTTAAACGTAAAGTAGGTATGTATTTGTATGTATGCGTAAGTATATATAAATGTATGTCTGGGTCTGATAGTATATAAAAATAAGTTAATGTATAGTTATGTATTTATACTACGGGACTTCGTATAATATATAGATAATGAGCATTCACATATATCCATATAAGTCAAAGAAATTTCACTTCCTCCGCGTGTTCACACAGATACACGCACGTTTTTTTTTCGTTTTAAGTTGGATCTAAAAACTAACTTACCTGATTAAAGGTGGGTTGGAGTTCAAAACAGTTCCTGAAGAGGTTGGCCCTCGCGAAGATATAGAGGCCGAGTCTTGCTCTCGACGCGGCGACTATGAGACGTCGAAGGTCACGAACGTGACCCACAGCTTTAGTACGAACCAGTGACACTAGTGCTATGTCATTCTGCTGGCCCTGATATTTGTCCACTGTCGTCACCTGGGTGCGATATGATAATACAATGACAGCATAATACAAAATAAATATGACAACACCAACTCACGGATCTCGAAAAGGCGCATATTTTAAGCGAGTTCCTGATCGGACTAAATATTTCAAAGATAAACTAAATAAAGCAGAAGTGCCAGTTGTTCGTCTGGGCAGATCTCCGAAACAGCAAAACCAATTGCGAAAAACTTTTATTGTCCGTATCAAGGCTTTTTCGCTGAGTTTAAGCAGTAATGACAACATTACAATAGAAAAGGAGCCTACAATTATTATCTAAACATATAATTCCTATATAACAACAAAACCATTTGCATGAGAATAAAGTCGCAACAATCAGTTAGTACATAGTGAAAGGATCTGAAATGTTTACTTTTTCATAATCCATTGGAAACAGACTGATAATTCTTTTAGACTTCATCTGCAACTGTAGCTGAAGAGAGATGTATATTACAATAAGTAACTGTACAAATCAAAGCGCAGAGCCTGTATACCTTATGAGGACGTCCGATAAGAGGGTTATCAGCGCACCGTTTGTCGATGACGTCACGAATAAGGTGCTTCTGCCCGTTGTAAGTGGTGAGGATTGATATCCGTTCGGAAGGCCACCCCACTAGTCGCATATACATGAATACGGCCACCACGTACTCCGCTTCCGCCAGATTCTGGACGTGATAAAGGTTTATAAGTAATTTTATTGGCCAAACTTTGGCATTGAATAAAACTAGTCACTCGGTACATCAATCGGGGTGGAATTAATTTCCTCTGTAATAAAAATGTAATTACGAATTGCTTTGATCTTTAAAAACGTGCTTAAAATTTATGACAAAATTCCTTCAAACTTACATCGATTTTTGTCTTAATTTAAGAAACAATAATTAATGCGTATTTCGAGAACATCCGAAATTATTTACGCCTGCTGCTTCAGAGCTTAAGATTTTACATACGATAATTTTATAGATTCTTTATATTCTTATGAAGAAAAATTAAAAAAGATTTATTCAGCAGAAGATGCGAGACTCAAAACTCGTTACTTTATCTAAATATTGGTAATCGTTAAATCTAAATAATCTAACAAATTAGAGGTTCGACACAACCAAAGTATATATTTCATATTACGCAGAACAACTATAAACGACAAAATAATATGTTTATAGAATAACAATTAATCATCTAACAATAGTGCAAATGTTAGTAGCCTGTATGATATTTACATATCCTAGACATACCTTACGTACAAGGCATAACTATTAATAAAACTTATAATAATAACTACGCACACAAAGCTTCGAAATAAAAACAAACCCAGCCGAGTCCAAACAATGGGAACACTAAATGTTTTTATTTTGGTAGCCCCTGATTGTTGATAAAATAACTGGTTTGTTTAACTGTAAACATTAATACGTAAAAATAACCATATTTATAAAGTTTTATTTGGATCAGGGGTCAGCATATATACTTTAGATAATAACAAACGAAATAGTGAGGATAAAAACAAAAGTAACAGATATTTAAAAAAGTACCAGAACTCTTAAGTGAAATTGGGCGGGTCATTTATATAGATAGTATGGATACCATGGGACATAAAAGGGAAAAAGGAAGGCCCAAAAAGAGGTGGAGTGATATTTTTAAAGAAAGGTGTGGTTGGGAATGGTCTAGAATAGCGCCAAGAAAGGACGAATAGAGAAATTTAGGGGAGGCCTACACCGCTGAGGCGAGTGCTACAATTTAAAATAGAGAATACGATAATTGGGACACAAATAGGCAGTACGACTTTAAAAAATATTAAATAAAAAACTGTAATAGTAATAATAGCATATAGATTCCATTGGTATCATATATCTGAGGTTGAGTAGATTTGACCTATCACCACGAAAATTAGCTATTTACGAAGACTCTGACAACCTTAAACTGTTTATTATTTTTTCGTATATACAATCGCGACAAGACGGTAAAAAGACCACAAAACAATATTTGAGGCAACGACTACACGAGAGTTTTCCCACTGTCTATCCGCTGTTAACCTGTCGGGCCTTCACAACTTCGTCGTGAAATCTTATATCGGACCAAGAATACTTATACACAACAATCAAATGAAATTTGTAAATTATAATTTTATTATATTATTAACAATATAACGAGTAATAAAATTCTTTTTTTTTTCCTTAAAAAAAATTAAAACTAACCAATATTATAAACGTGAGTTAGTTACGTTTCCACGCCGTAACTAGTCAACCAATAAGCATGATATGGCAGGGGTACATAGAAAGAGTAAGGTACCTTTGACCCAGAAATAAAGTACTGACATCGAGGGTTAGTTCAAATCTAGAATAATTCGAGCAAAGCTGTGGGCAGAAGTTAGTTGTTTCTATCTAAATGTAAACAAACCTTGAAGATAATTCACGCTTCTTAGACTAATAAATAGTTTTATTGGCGTGCAGTGATTCTTGAAACGTTCAATTGAATTAGAAGTGCATTTATTATAGTCCGGTGAAGCTGTGAAGACCCTGCCGGGTCAATAGCGTAGTCAGTTCGAGAAAAAAAAAAGCATTTATTATAATATAGCGGGTCGAGTATCACAAAATTCCAGGTTGACGTAACAAAATTATATATTGAACTAACTTTGTAACTACGTATAATTAAAATACTTAATTTAACAATTCATATTGTAAAAAAAAGGTATTACATTAAATATGGTGACTGTTCTGAATAATTACAGAATCAACATACATTCAAAACAATAATGAGAATGCGGACAAAAAGATATTGCAAGTTTAATGTACGTTTACCTGAAATGTCAAATACATGAGACAACTATTTACATGAATACGACATAAAAGTATAAAGGTTATAAGTATGAGCTAAATTGTAATTATCCTGTTGAAAACGAAGTGAGCAAATCGTTTAAAATAACCCGGAACTTTTTTGTAAAGTTTTTTGTTATTTTTACCAGTGAGAGATTCAAGATATTACTGTAAGATATCTTAGAACGATTGTCGTAATTTTAGTTACAATTAAATGTTTGAAAACTAATCATCCTATGAGTAAGCTATATTACAAAATAATCATAGATTTTGACTGCGATATATAAACATAATATCCGATAAATGTTTAAGAGACCATCAAACCTTTTGTTGACAAAATTCAAGTATATAACGTGTGCAACTTTTAACAACCCTGTGGGTGATATTGTTGAGACAAGCAGGCGCTTTTTTATTAAAGAAATTTTGTTATTTTCCTTACTTTAAAACGTCGATCTAACGATGATTTTACGCACGACTTGGACCTTTAGATAATATCGATGAATACGCATCATCCCTATAACGACGTGACAATTTTACATGCATTCAAGAAACAGGCCATGAAAAAATTAAAAATATTACATTTGAGAATAATAATCTGTTACCACCTTAAATAGATTGGTTAGTTGGTTGGTTTGAGATGTAGAAGAAATCGTGTAACATTGCATTTCACTGAAGAATATATGCTACCACTAATAGTTTTTGTTCGATGCATAAAGTTACTAACAACAATATAGGTCACACTGAGATGGATGTATGATTGATGATGTTGAGAGTATGTACATACTCAGTACGTAACTATTTACGAGTAACGCTTCAATGACAGATCGGCTAGATGCGGTGCGTATGCAAATTTAACCTTTTTACTCAACGAATTGCTTCTATTAACGAGTTTAAGTTTCTTTATACTTGTAGCTACTGCGCCAGTATTTATGTAAGTATTAAATTAAATGAAATGAAACTAAAGTTCTCATGTAGAAAAAAAAGTATGTATGTACTTTGTGTACACGCGTTTGAAGTTATACTTCTTTGGCGTAACAAGATAAAATCTTTTCAAAAATTTTATCTTTCGCCTTATTCTACGTTTGTAGAAAAAACGACACTAACAATAGTTGACTATAGCTAACTTCAGGGTGTCGGATTTTCGTGAGGGCGTGCGCGAGCATCGTAAAAATTTATTCGCATCATTTTTCCCTAACGCGCCAAAAGAAGTATAACTTCAAAAACATAAAACAATATAGGTTACTTATACACAGACTTACTTATAGGTTTATCAATTCGCTATAGACTAGTTCTGCTCTAGAAGTTGAATAATAAAACCATTTTTCAGTTCTCTACCGTTTTTGAATTAACATCAGTGTTGCACACAGTTTTGAGAAAATATGTGAAGTCCAAGTAGTTAAAGAGAAACTTTTTTTAGGTACGTTGACTGGTATTTTTTGGCAAGAGATAAACTTACGATTTCTCTTCATGACATGCTAGTAAGCGTGACCGACCGTATTGCGCTTGCGCGGCTTACGTCAGACTAGCGACGCGTAATATAGCAGCCCGTGTACATCTAATATTGATATTTTGTATTGAGATTGTGCAACCCATCATACCATTGATGAATTAAATAAACTGTATACATATAATTATTGCTCAGAGTGCCAATAGAAGTGAAAACCAGACTAATGTTAATAATTTAAATATACAAATTATGAAATTTAAAATAAATCACACTATAATTGATGGTACTTTCGTATTAAATTCACCGCGCTCGCGTTATCGTTTTTCGCAAGTCTAACCTAACCTAACCAAACCGAGATAAAAAAGCAAGCAGTCGAAAAAAAACTAACCTAACCGATTTATTTTTCTTTATTTTCCTGTCTTGGTTCGGTTAGGTTAGATTAGACTTGTAAAACAACTTCCGAGCTTGGTTGCGGCCATGCTCGGCGACGAGGATGTGTGTAATGCTATGGCCTCCTTCTGCGAGGAAGTCGTCTCGCAGTCTCAAAGTGACCGTCTCCGCCAACGGAGGACGGGTGGGAGAAGGTAGTCAAACTGACACCCGGACCAGGGAAGATAGGTCGGGGGGATTAATCTTCCCATTGCACAGGACGGCTGGTGTATACACGGCTGTCTCCTAACAAGACGGGGGCCCGGCGGCGGCGTTTTTGCTGCTGGGCCAACCGCTGGGGCGGCACGACGAAGTCTATAGAGATCTCGTGCCACCCCAACTATAGCGGCAGACGTACACCGTGGGGTTTTAGTCCGTGCGAGTCGGACATAACCCATTCTCTCCCCCGAGAGGGTGGTGTTTCCATTAGAGATTTCTCCACGTAAAAAAAAAGACTTGTAAAACAAAGGCAGCGCGAGCCGACCGCGGTAGTAGTACCTAATTGATTTATAAATTCAAAAGACAACACAGTTATTCCATTGTTTTGAGTTTTCACTTCTGTCGACATTCCTTATAGCCTCAATTTTTTTCTACTATGCTACCTACATATATGCGGGTATCGCTACGAAATTTTGCCTACGGTCACAATAAATGCAGATGTTACGCAGGTGTAATGCAGAGACATTACGGCATGCGTTACGAATTATCGTGTTACATGACGATAAACGCATCACGATAACTGAACCGGCGGTTTCTATGCATATCAAAGAAGTTTAGTGGACGTTAATTTCAAGTTATTGGCATAACACGGGTGTGGGAACGTTCAATCAGCGTTTTTATCGTAATAACTTGAAACATAAATTTTTTTTTTTTTTTTTCATATTATAGGCGGCAAACGTACAGGGGGGCACCTGATAGTAAGTGATCACCACCGTCCAAAGATACTAGCAACACCAGAGGAGTCGCAAGTGCGTTGCCGGCCTGCGTTTAGGGGAGCGGGAATGGGGAGGGGATAGGGTGTGGCGAGGTGGGTATCCGGCGCTCTCACCCACCGAACGAAAAGCAACAGTGCAAGCGCTGTTACTTCACGTCAGTTTTCTGTGGGTCGGATGGTAGTGCTCCGGGCGAGCCGACCCATCCATGCTGAAATCAATAATAGCTTCAGCGTGGTTCTACCACCTACAAGTTTTTTTACAAGTTTACACGTTTTTAGTTAGTCCAAGTAGTCGAAGCTACGTCTCGAATGTATGGGAGCGGCAGTACAATATGATATATCAGAATTTGAAGGTGAAAATGACAGAATTACAGAAATGTTTCAACTGCACATAATGACAGTATTATTTAATTCGATCTCTGTTAAATAACAAATTTTACAACCTGCAGTTCTAAAGCTGCGAATTTTGTATAAATTATTCGTCACTGTACTATAGTTAAGAAGTCGAGCTTAGACAAAAAATAAATCTTGTCTATTAAGACTATACGTACGTATATAAAGAAGTTTAATGACATAACAGACTTCACAAAATTAGTAATACTAGTGGGCGCACAGTGGCCGACATTCGACCATAGTTCATTGATTTTTTAAAGGGATAAATATTATAAAAATAGTTGTATGTTATAATATCACTGTTGAATGTAGAATGAAAAAGGGTAATTGGAACGTAAGAGTAAAATAATACATACAGTCGAGCATAGCAACCTCCTTGACAACCTTTTTTGAAGTCCTTTATTGACAGATGTCAAAATGTCTTTTTTATTTACATGTGTGTATATGTTGTGTAAAATTGAAGCATTAGTGTGAGTAATGCATATTTTAATTAAATTTAATGTACTTCTAATGCATTTTATATAAAATAAATAGGTTTCTGCACTTCTCCTCCATATAAACTTTAACTATGTAAAATTTCACGTTCATCCGTTCGCCCAATTCCGTTAAAAAGGGATACAAAGTTTAGGCTTCACGTTTTAATATTATGATGATGATGATATGATATTTTCTAAACTGTTGTGACGTTAAATTTTTCCTACGCAGAATCTACATTGAATATGATTTATATTGATATGAATTATTCGATTTTTATTGTTGGAGACCATTTAATATGGCGCATTGTCATTCTTCATTAGGGTAGTTATGAGTGCACAGTCCTCGTTAATATTCGATCACTTAAACAAATTGGCAACAAACTGTATTAGTCGAGTAGACAGTTCCGTCTGGCGCCAAAATAATTTACCAAACGATACAGATATGACGACAAGTATATATAGGTATACATATGTATATCAGGTGAAAGTTTAGACAGTAGCAATCTTTATGGTGTTCTATTTAATGTTTATTGGTTTATTAGTTGTTCTAAATCAATTTAAAAAAAGGTGCTTAATATTTGACCTAATTATCTAAAAAAATACAAAAATAAATTACACTCAATCTTCTACGCATCTTTGTTAAAGCACAGTGTCAGTGAACGTCGGGCGAAGTGAAAGTGAAGCGTGAAAAAACGTGGGAATAACGACCAGGTAACAAAGGATAATATTTCTAGGCATCAACAAAACAAAGGCTTTGTTGTCCGTTTTATTATCGAAGATTTTTAAGTCCGGGCCGCCCCGTGCAGCTTTCGGCACCGGTTATTGCACCTAGGTTTATTATGTTTGTATCTGAACTTTTGAAAGTCTTAGAACAAACTTTAACTAAGGTTCTCTTTGTTGTTTATTAATTTTTGTTTTGATATTATTATTTTACATGTTAAATGTGGCCATGAAATACCATCTCTTTGAATATTGCAAGCGGCTAAACTATCACCTGGTATAACAATAGTTCGTAGATACTTATATATAAATTTACCTGATAGAAATACGGGCTGGGTTCTGTTTCGCCGGCGCCATTGAAATCGTCCACGTTTATAAGCTGGAAATCGAACCGCAGACCGGCATTAGCGGCGTGATATTCCGGCAGACGGGTCACGTGGCCGAGGTCGCCCAGCGCCAAGTACCGCCAGCGATACAGATTGCAAATACTGAAATTACGTTACATTATGCACATTGTCCTGTAAGCGTCATATATTAATAACTAGCGGGCCCGGTTGACATAGTCCCGCCCTGATAATAAAAAAAACCTTGATAAATGATATACCTAAACCTTCCTGATGAATCACTTTACCTACCGATGAGAACCGCATTAAAATCTGTTCTGTAGTTTTTGAGTTTATCGGGAACAGACAGACAAACAGACGTGGCAGAAGACTTTGTTTTATAATAAGTAGTGATGAGTCGTTACATTTCAAAATGGCCTAAATCCAATTTTCACCTTTCATTTGATATTTTACGTTATTGTTCAAGATCTTTAAATTTTGCACATGTAAAATGTGAAGATCATTAAAAAAAACACCCTTATAGACGGCAAAATTTTAACTTCGATCTCGGTGTATAAAAATTAGAAATCTTAAAAAAACTAAACATGTTATATGAACGATTCAAATTGGATTTAACTCATCTTTAAAATGTAAAGACTAATGTCATATTTGAAAAAAGAAGCCTTTAAAAAAACAATTTTTGGATTCGGTAAAGTCATTGCAAATTGCCTGACAAACTTTAATGGAGATAGAAAAGGAAAAAACATCAACGAAAACGAAAGAAGTCGGGTTTAAAACATAGAATGACCATCACCATATTCCCTAACCGCTTGTGCCGCTTCTTCAATACAAAAAAAACACACATCGTAGAATGCATAGTATGTACTAATAAAAATCTTTGTTGCTTAAAACTACAAAAACTCAACATAAATGAACATATCGTGATTTCTTCGTGACATTTTTTATGGACTATGTAACTAAGAAATAAAATTAATTTGATCGAAAACTGTCTACTAGTTTTTGCATGATCGGCGCATAATGGCAGATCCCTATCATAATATCTACATAGAAGATTTCATGTATTTATGTTCGTATTTGTAAAGATCAGGTCAGCTCTTGATTGTTTTTGTTCCGTACTTCGTGTACCAACATACGGGTCATAGCAAGACAAGGTAAACCGCCAATATGTGAAGAATATATGAAGTAAATATCTGCAAATACTTGCTGATTTTAGTACAGCCGAAAGCGTTTCAACCTAGACACCAACATACGCTAGCATTGAGCATTGAGTGCAACACTGTTTTGTCGAGCTTATACGTTTGACAAATAATGTTGGCGCGAACGTTCCCTCCACCGTGTGGAGCTGTCCAAGTCACAAAAACCAATAGAGTTTATAAACCTCATTAGAAAAATTTATAAGCACCAATAATGATTACCAACCTCCATAGTCCAACAATCAATATGTCACACGATTTCTAAAACATAAATTCGGACCTATGTCTATTCGTTTAGATAGAGCATAGTTCCGATTTTCACTAGGATCAACAGTGTAATTAGAACTGCAGTTATTCTACTACGAATGTAGAGGAATGATAAATTGATACCCATTACTTTATAGCCATTGAATAATCCTAACTACTTTTATAAATGTCAAAGCGACTTTGTTTGTTACACTTTAACGTCGTAACTACACTTTGTCAGGGATAAAAAGAAGGATATGGAAGAAGAGTACTGTTACCGAGTGATAGTTCAAATCTATATTAACGTGAGCGAATTCCTGAGCAAAAGCTAGTTCGCGTTCGCGTGCGTTCGCAATCAACAGTAACATCTCACACTATAACTATTTTTAGTTAACTAGGTATATAAAAATTCCACATCTGGTGGGTGTAGTTGCCATTGAAGTGTCTATTAAATTGAATACTTTGGAATATTTTTTATTTACTTGCAAACGTTCAGGGCCAAATACTTGGCAATTCTAGGCGATCACGTCATATGTTTCAAGTCTATAAAAAACTGAATCTAAGCGTGAGTTTCAATGATATAGAAATAATCCAGATATACAAAGTGTAAACGGAATGTGTTCACAAACAACTATTTTTTATTTTTCCTTATTTTTGGGTATTTGGAATTACTTTCCCAGATCTATTTCAAATCTATTAAAAAAAACCTTCTAGGTTTCTAGGAGGTTTAGGTTGACAGCTCTTAATTTGAAGGAAAGTAATATGGAAAAGAAACTATTTTTTTTATTTATAAAGTTTTAATTTAAATTACGATTAAACTTTTTAACTTTTAAAAATTTAGAACCGAATTAGGACTCTCGTGAAAAAAGCTTGCTCAAAATATCCAAAATAATGAGCACCCTAATATACGACAATATATTACTACTAGACGTGGTAATTATTACAACAAATTGTCATGCATTATTTCTACGCAACGAATAGCAAATATTTATTAAAGACATCAGTGTTATACTGTTGATCATCCGTTGCCCGGTATATTATAACCAATGGTCGAAATTCGACCATAGTTCATTTTGATATTCAATATGACCAAAGATAATAGTAATTATTTCAGTGATTTCATAAATTTATTAAAGATATATTATTTATCAATTAATTATTAATGTATATTATTTTTATATAATTTACATACTATAGTATTATAAAATTAACCTACAATGTAACCAGTTAATTTCAAAGGCCATGTAAGGTATGGAACGTAAGTCCTGTTAAAAATATTGAATGTAGGATAAAAAAAGATAATTGGAACGTAAGAGTAAAATGAAGGATGGCGAAACGTCATTTTCATTTACATGTGTGCATATCTTTTGTTTCATTCAAGCAGTAGTGTGTGTAATGCATATTTTAATATTAATTCAGAATATTTTAATTCACGCAGGTGGTAGAGCCACGCTGAAGCTATTATTGGTTTCAGCACGAATGGGTCGGCTCGCCCGGGGTAGTACCACCCTCTCAAAAAAAAACCGACGTGAAGTAACAGTGCTTGAATTGTTGCGTTTCGTTAGGTCAGTGAGAGCGCCGGAGGTCCACCTCCCATCCGGGGTCACAACCCCTCTCCTCCCTCCCAACCTCTCTCCTCAACCCCTCACCCAAACACAGGCTGGCAACACATTATCGAATCCCCTGGTGTTGCCAGTGTCTATGGACGGCGGTGATTATTTAACATCAGGTACCCGCCTGTTCGTTTGCCACCTATGACATAAAAAAAGTGATGTGTTTTTATTGCATTTTATATTTAAAAAAATAGCTTTGTGCAATTCACCTCTATATAAACTTTAATTATGCCAAATTTCACGTTCATCCGTTCGCGAAATTCGCTTAAAAAGGGGTACAAAGTTTTCGCTTTACGTATTAATATATACTCTTTTATACACTTTTACTCAGTCTCATCTAATACTAAATCTTTTTTTTCTCGAACTGACTACACTATTGTCCTAGCAAAGTCTTAATAATAGCTTCACCGGACTACTCACTAAATGACAATGTGATCTAAGATTATTTTTTTATGTCATAGGAGACAAACGAACACGCACGTCACCTGATGTTAAGTGATCACCGCCGTCCATAGACACTAGCAACACCAGGGGAGTCGCGAGTGTGTATCCAGCCTGTGTTTGTAGGGAAGGGGAAGGAGGGCAAGAGGAGGAAGGGAAGGAAGAGGGGAGGGGAGGTGGGCCTCCGGCGCTCTCACTGACCGAACGAAACGCAACAATACAAGCACTGTTACTTCACGTCGGTTTTCTGTGAGAGAGTGGTACTACCCCGGACGAGCCGACCCAATCATGCTGAAGCCAGTAATAGCTTCAGCGTGGCTCTACCACCTACCTACATAGATAGATGCTAACTTAATAAAATTAGAAGGTGATTGACTACTGCAGTCGGAACACACTTATAGCTAACTAGACATGCTTAGAATATCTGCTACCACCGTCTTACGGTTTCATAACAAGGTTTCCCTCGCCGAAAACTTCGGTTCATATGCGAGAATTTGAACCTACGTCGATGAACGTAGTGTCCATACATGTTAATCACTGAGGGATAATTGACGTATAACATATCTATTGATCGGCCAGTGGTATTACAACATGCGAACAGGAAGCCTTATGCAATAACTAATAAGTGTAAAAAGGAGAGCATTTCACGTTGTTCGCACTCAAAGTTAAGATACGGAAAACTAAATTCATTGGATTATTCCTATCATTGTTATAATTTGCAATACGATTAATCATCCAAGAGCAAAATAGTTCACAACGATTACGTAAATTACCATTTCTAATTTTTACTTCTGTGAACTATATTATTACAGTTTAAAATAAATAATATCCCTTGTGCATTAGAACAGAAGACATCTCGAAGGTTTTTTGATACATAATTGTAGCGCTTAGTCCGGTGAAGCTGTTAAGACCTTGCTAGGTCAATAGCGTAGTCAGTTCGAAAAAAAAAATTGTAACGATTTTGCTCTCTTAATAATGCTGACTCGGCGAGAGACCCAGGTTTTAAGATAATTAAAAAAAAAACATTGTAAAATCTTCCACGACCGTAACAATCTACTTTGATTAGGATTTCAACGAAATCTATGAATTTTTACGATCGTTTCTATGTTTAGACGAGGCATAAAACCCTTATTTAACCCAAAAAGACTAACCTTGGTCTTGCACGCCCCTGGGCGTCCAACTCCACGTACGGTACCCCCAATCTGACCATTCGCGTGAACAGACTCTGTTCCATATTGCAGTACTTCTGGAAAGCCATGTTCTTAACCACAGGCGGCAGTTGGTGATGATCACCGATCATTATCCAACGCTTCAGTCTCGAGCGACCGTCTTGAGGGTTCTGCAGCAGTAGAGGTATGAAGGTTTCTATTTCCAGGATTTGAGCTGACTCTTCCATTAATATATTGTCGTATTTGAAACCTGTTTTCATAGAAATTTAAAAATACTTTATTCAATAAAAGGCCCTGAGAAGGCGCTTATGAACGTCAGATCTACCACCGGTTAGTCGGATTATAAGGTATTCTTTTGTAAAAAAATCAGGGCTATAGGGGTCTTGGGCAGTACTCTATAATACAACAAATTCGATAGTTCGACACTGCCTTGCAAAACGTTTGGTTTATAGGTGGTAGATCCATGCTGAAGCTATTACTAGTCTCAGCATGAATGGGTCGGCTCGCTCGGGGTAGTACCCCCCTCTCAAAGAAACACCTACGTGAAGTAACAATGCTTGCATTGTTGCGTTTCGTTCGGTTAGTGAGAGCGCCGGAGAGAGTGGAAAAAGAAGACTAATTGAATGGTTATTTAAGTGGCATGAATCTACAAAGAACATGTCGATTGTTACGGACAGATGAGCTATATAATATTTATTTGTATATAAATGTTTCTCTATGTATTATTACGAACAGATAAGCTGTCATGTTTATGTATTTACTTTTTCTCTATTTAATTTTCTTTATGTGTAATGTGATCTATACTATAATATTATAAAGAGGTATTGTTTGTGAGTTTGTGACGTTATAGGGGATAATCTCAGGAACTACGATTTGAAAAATTATTTCAGTGTTATATAGCTTATTTATCGAGAAAGGTTATATGCTGTATATCATCACGCTAAGATCAATAGAAGCGGAGCAATAATGAAGAATGTTTCAAAATTTTTTTCCTCTTCAGAGCTTCCTCTGCGTGTTAGCGTTAGCCCAAAGTAAATATTCCACGCGAACGAAGTTGCGGGCAGAGGCTAGTGTTTTATAAATAACGATCGATATATGTGTAGGTTTAATGTATATAAGATAATATAAATATAACCGCCATTATTATTGTTATTACCAAAAATAATAAATTTTGTACGGAACCCTCGCTTAGAATATGAAGTAAAATGTATAACGTAAAAAGTAAATGTATGGATGAACGTGCCGCAGTAAGACACGCATGATATACTAAGTGTAAGGATACAATTGTAAACACATACCCGGGCAAAATTCGTTTTGTCACCGGCTCGTTACATACGATTATGTACATTGTGAAAATAATACAGTCCACTGAAGTCTTGAAAGTGGAATTGGTGTTTTATTGAAGAAAACCTCTGACCAACTAACTACCTCTGACAACGATATATCCTTTAGTATCAATAACTCTTTCATTTAAAATTTTTCATATAAACTGTTTAACTCAATGCATAGATTAATAATACCAAGAAATAAAATTCCACAAATTCTATAAACCACGATCAAAGACGTCACGTTCCAGTATATTTTTACGAGTTTACGGAGTAAAAGTTTGTTTATTGCTTGAGAAATCTATCTCGGTTTATGTTCTAATCGAATTGCTCACGTGTATTGGTTTTCCCTAATGACGTTGACGACGTTCAAATTACTTATAAACTCACTCACCCATTTGTACCAATTCAGATCGTTTAAGAGCGGCATGGGTGCAAGTCATTGCTATTATTTTAGCTTCCCTTACTAACAGATACTTTGACCTATCCAAGCCAGATCGAAGCAGTTCGAAAGCACGAAACTCCTCGAGTTCTTCGAATATGTGATCGATGTATCTGCAATAAATAATAATTAAATAACTTCGAATACTCGATTTTGTTTACCAAATAATTATTTAGCTGCATGTCGACGGGAATTACTTAGTATTACGGAATGTCATACTGTAGCAAATCAAAACTCGTCCCTCATTCGACATTTTAATAATATCTTGGTGCACTTCCCAATAGTCGAGTTGTTTGCTGATTGTATTGTAAAGAATTGTGGTTCATTTACGAAATATTCTGTAAGAAGCTGGAATGACTGACTCTGGGCCTGCGGGCGGCGGATGCGGGCATATCCGTCGCTCTGGCAGAACTTCTGCACAGGCCCGTGTGGTTGAGGCGCAATGTACCGATGCGCCTCCCACGATCGTCGGGGAAGGCAACTCTCTCCCTCTCCTGAGGGGTCTACGATTCTGACCCCTCGACCGCGATGAGGCCCCTGGCGAGGGGCCGACACCTGCTGGGGAGTAGACGTAGTGCCAGTTCGGCAGCTCCTGCTCCCCGGCCTATATTTTGGTAGCCAGAAAACTACTACACAGCGTGTTTCACAAAAAGCACCTTAGCGGGCCTTATACATATGCAAATTTACATGCTAAAATTGTTAGTTAGGTGTGCATACACATACATAATCGCTTACATATATATTCTATACAAATTAAATTCTCTTAAAAAATGTCTCTTAGTCAATTTCATTTACCCCGACGGTTTCGGAGTTATGAGACAAAAACCCGCTCCGGAAAAAAAATCATAAGTTGCGATGATAGACCTCTTAATATAAATATTAAGGGCTCAAATTCTAACAACATTGTTTTTTTGTCATCCCAAATAATATTTTAGATATACTTAAGAAAAAAAATTGTTGATTTTTTTGGCCCAGTCTAATACACACACACACACACACATATTATATATATTTTATATCTCAATAAATTCCTATATTTATGCAGTTACGATTTAACTTTTAACATATGTTCAGTTTCGTCATAGGTAAAAGAAAGAGTCTTCAACCATTTAAAAATAATACCTGTACGTGTTCAACTGTCTAATTAAATAAATAAATAACACATGAACTTCATAAAAAGTTCGCCACCATTGAGTTTACCACCTTCAATTCAAATTAAGATTACCTGTAACAGCTCTTAGCTATCTCCATATCTTCGTCATAGGACTTGCCCGGAAACAACGGTTTTGGTGCATCATCGAAGAACTCATGAAACGGGAACTCCTTACTGATTGTATCAATTGATTTCGTCTGGAAGAATGACGTGTTCATCATTATCTTATTTGAATGAATGAATGATATTGATAGTGGAAATGCTAATTGAGTAACTGGTAAAGTTTCTCAGTGACACGTCAGTCAGTTAGCATTTCTACTATCGATTTATAAACCGAATGAAGATTAATACGAATCACGTGGAATGAATACAGTTGTTTTAATTCCAAATGAAAAATTTGGATTCTTTATTCTTTTTACGCCCTAGGAAGGCATGTATTAACGTAGAGATCATAGGCGCTTTCTTAGACCCATCGGTTCGAGTACATCCCAGTAGTGGTAAAGAATCGGTAAGCAACTCTATCAGGGCTACCTTTAACACTTTGACCGCCACGTTTGTTATATATGAACGGTGACAGTTACTCTTGTGACACCACGATGGTCATCAGTAAGTGCTACATCTTTTTACAATTATAAAAATTCACCCGTGGCGCCCTAAAAGGTACACGTTATTACGGCGCGGCCGTTAAAGTGTTAATTGGATTTTTATTATATTGATATTTATTACAACCATAACCATACAATTGCATAAATTTTATAGCCGTTATTACTATTAAACATCATTAATGTAACAACTCATCCTATAATAAATTTCTGACAGTAAATTTTACTTGAAATGGTACAATGTTGAAATTGTGTTTGATAAATACTTGACTTTACTGTTCGGCAAATCGGTAATATGCTTTGGAATCTTAGCTTAAAATATAACACTATTACCTAAAATACTTTGCTTGGTAGCGAAACATGAGTTTAAAACATAAAATGATTCATTTTCGTTTGTATGATGATTTATTTGCCTAGACGGTGCAACTCGGCGTCCAACTATTGAAATAGCTCGCCATATCGAATCGCATTTTACGGTTACACAGTCTATTAACTCCGTCATACAAGTGAATCTAGGTGAAACGTTCAGCTATTGTTGAGAAGCGTGACCTAAATGAATAGTTTTAAAATTACCAAAGGATATATTGTGTGTTTAAAGAATAGCAAAGTCTCAGATAATAGATGTACAAATATCATGTTGAGCATATTCTTAACTATCCAGTTCACGAAAGGAAGCAAATATGGCATAACCAAAAATAAAATATTAAAAGTATATTCTAGAAAGAGAGGATTCTTAATCCAATAAATATTTATATTCATTACATACAAAAATTCTAAATTATATAGCGTAGCGACGCATGACTTGGCGACGCGTCGCCACGCCTACACTTGGTCTGGACCACTGCTATAGAAGTTTTACATAAAAAATAATTTATTACCTCATCGTTAATGCATTTATCGTAGAAGTTCTCCCACCGCGGCCGCACGTGGTACACGTGGAAGTGGTGAGCTAACTCGCACGTAGCGCCGGCGTCACCTCCGGCGTCCAAAGTGTTCTGTAGTTTGCTCACCAGTTCTAGTAATTCCAAACGTTTTGCTAGAACGTAATTAACACGCCCATACCTGTCGTAAAAGAAGCATAAATACAAATTTACAATACACGTATTGAATATATCAACGAATATACCACTTATCTAATTTTTTATACTTTACTAGCTTCTGCATGCGCCTTCGTCTGCGTGGAATAGTTACTTTGGGCCAATTAACACGCAACGGAAGCTCTCAAAAAGAAAAAAAGCAATTTCGAAACATTCTTCATTGGTGCTCCGCTCCTATTGGTTTTAACATGTAATATATATATATATAGCCTATAGCTTTCCTCGATAAATGAGCTATCTAAAACTCAAAGAATTTTTCAAATCGGGCTGGTAGTTCCTGCGATTAGTGCGTTCAACAAAACAAACTCAGCTTTATGTATTAGTATAGGTAAGTTTTAGCATTTGAACACAGAGAAGATCTGGCTCTGAAGGGCAGCTAGAACGCACCTATTGGCGTTTGATAAGGGTGGTAGCTAGCTTAGAAGAATTAGAATACGCACTATGATTTCATCACGATCTTTTCCTTTATCGAAAGGTTCTGCTCATTCACGACGATTCGAAGATATGTCAACTGATGCTGTATCTGAACACGTCAAATATTAAAACACCACCGCTTCAAAATGTCTAAGAATATGAACTTATTTACCTAGTGATTAGCAATTACAAGAACCCTTTAGTACAATAAAATAGATCGTTTCAAGTGGACTCTTATTATATGAAGTGGGAATATCCTACATATTATTTTTTCTTACTTGTCTTCAACGATTCTTATGATTCAATATCGTTACGTTTTCGATAATTAAATGCAAGAGTAACCTAATATTGTAAATATTTCTGTGTATAAAGGAACATTTAGCGAAACAAAGAAAACTACTGCAAATTAACAAAAATATCTATAGGTACATAAATAGGCAGTGCGGAAACCCCGAGACCGCCCCTACAGGGGCTCGTTCGTAGGGCGGTTGAAGAGAGCGGCCCTAACGATCCAGGTGGTCGTTGAGACGTTGACAACGCGGAAAAAGTCGGAGGAGCTGACCCGACTCAGGCTGGAGACTCGGGGCCTTCGCTGCCAATTGAAGGGATTGAAAGCGGAGGTCCACTCATGGCGGCGAAGTGTTAATGAGAAGAAGGCCATGTCACCTCCTCCTACTCCAAATCCCCCGCCTCCGCCTCCGCCCACTCAAGAGCGGCAGCCTAAGGGATGGGAGGAGGCCCTCGCGGCGACCGTCGAAAGGCTTGGGCATTCCCTACAGACATTGTTTGGAGGGATGCTCAACGCCAGGTTTTTTTTATGTCATAGCTGGCTAACGAACGTGTGCGTCACCTGATGTTAAGTGATCACCACCGTCCATAGACACTTGCAACACCAGGGAAGCCGAAAGTGCGTTTCCAGCTTGTGATGGGGGAAAGGGAGGGAGGGGGAGAATCGAGGGGAGGGGAGGGGCGGTGGGCCTCCGGCGTTCTCACTGACCGAACGGAACGCAACAATGCAAGCACTGTTACTTCACTTTGGTGTTATGTGAGAGGGTGGTACTACCCAGGGAGAGCCGACCCATTCATGCTGAAACCAATAATAACTTCAGCGTGGCTCTACCACCTACATAAAATATAATCGAATTATTTAATAACTACACGTCCGAATATTTTATTTTGTTAGTGTTTTCTTTTAGTCTTTTAATTTATTATATCAATGGCGGAGATAATTCAATCGCTATGAACATCCGACTACTTTTTCAACTGCTACATCGTATTAGCTATGGCACGTATATGTGATATAAATAAGATAATGAGACTTGTTACTGTTAATCTTACGTATAGTATATATGCGAATTTATACTATTACTAGCGGCTTCGTTCGCCTAAATGTAAATTTCCCATGGTAGCAGTACTTTTCTGACAAGTACTCTCTACTACTACAAGTACTCTCTACTACTACAAGTACTCTCCACTACTACAAGTACTCTCCACTACTACAAGTACTCTCCACTACTACAAGTACTCTCTACTACTACTAATACTCTCTACTCTACTACTCAGGGGGTACTCAAACGGTCGACAGGTCGATCGCGAGTGCTTTTTGACTCGAACTCGAGAAAAGCTTGCCGATATAGAACTATTCACAGATTTTGTTTTAGTAAGTAGGTAACTATAACAAAATGTAATTAATATGCAACTAAAATTTATTTGATCCACAATTAGTCCAGAATAAACCTCTCATCACTTTTTTTTATCGTTTTTAGCGGAAGTTACCTACACCTAGACGACAATCCCGCATCACACATACAACCTTTCAACCGTGTAGGTGTGTAAAATTTCATGATCATCGATTCATTAGATATGCAGGCCATTGCTAAGCGGCGAAGTGCCTTAAGCGGTCGCCTTAGCCCGGTGAATCTTTGATGGTCAGTCAAGCGAATAAGGGTGTAAGACACGAGACACCCAAGCTAACCTCAACTGAAAGTGGTGCACCCTTCTGAATAACGAGGCAATGGCGAAAGCGGGGTGGTAGGGTTTTACAGCCTGACTGGGTCGCAACCACCAGGTATATGGCGAAAAAGCCCGTTATAGTGATTCGCTTCCGCGGGTTGCGTTTCGGGATCAGCCTGTGCATATCGAGCTTTTCGCAAGCCGGCATTACAGCGGCGATAGATAGTTTCTCTCTTGGTGGTCGCCATTGTTTTTGGATTTGGATTGTACTGTGCACCATCAGGCACAGTGCAGTAATTCTGCCGTGCTCTAATAACAAAAAAAAGGAAGTCAATTTGAAAAAATAACTAAACTAACTCATAAATATTAATGAGCGTAACAAATAAACTCACATTCGCATTCATATATCAGTATCGATTATAACACGTATTTATGTGATAAATCTTATTCGACAGAAATAATTTATTCCACGCGTATATCCTGAAGTGTATCACGATTCGGCGTCTTAAATAAATCTGTTCTTTTTCTGGTGTCGTCATTACATCGTTTCGTTTGGGTTAATTTATTATATTTATCACGCGCGCTAATTGTAATTTATCCCCACGTGTATACAATACAGATAGTTGAGATAGTGATTCCATGACGCATTGAATGGCGCCGGCGCTTGTACGATTTATAACGCCAGTGTTTATATGGACGTTTATCTGTTTAGTCATAAAATTTGTCATGCGTATTTAATATAGTTTACATATGTAAATTATTTATTCGTCTTGCGGTTACATTTATTTACGTGATAAGCATCTTATGTAATTATAACTTTGAAGCATTTATTAAGCATTCTTTTATTAAGACTTTGAATGTAGATTTGACCTACTCCTAGGGAAGTACATTTTGTACCCCTAACAACATGCATGCAAAATTTTATAATGATCGGTTGAGTAGTGTACTCACATTCGCATTTATAATATGTTTATTAGTTATGATTTATGTTATTGACTACTTCCGGTACCGCTACGACACACCCGGGAGGCGAGACTACAACACCACCGGAACATTAAATTAACACTAGCGCCAATATATTAAATACATCAAGTCTTTACACAAATAAGAACGATTATATAGAATTAATGTATTACTTAAATAACATTAATTCGATCGTTATTATTATTTTTGTGTTGCTAAATTATTTTGAAGAAATTTGAGTAAACAGTAATTGCTTTTTTTTAACGTGGAGAAAAAATCCATCATAGACTGTCAGGCCCTCGGGGAGGGCCTGAGCTGAGTGACCGTCAACTGCGTGCTGAGACGCAGCTGCCGGTGCCTTTCGGCGACTTTAACCGACTAAAACTCCACGGCAACCCGTATACGCCGCGCTATAGAAGTGTGGCGGGGAAGCGTGAGCAAGTTCCGCAACACCCCCGGCGGCAGGCGCTTTCACGCCACACCCGGCTGAGGCAGCCCGGATGCGAAACTGTCTCCCAGTCCGCCGACTCCGTGCAATGGGAGGTCAGGATCCCCGCCCCTTCCCCCCCGGGTTCAGCCAGCAACAGAGAGGAAAACCGCTCCGCCATTGTTTTTTTTTAACAAGGTTTACTCCTCGTCCACCGCGGCCTCCTTAAAGGCCCCTCTGGCCTTTTTTTTTTTTTTTTACATGGGGAAATCCCTTCGGATATCCACCCTAGCCGGGCAGCTGAGGGTGGGATATGTCCGACTTGCACGGACTAAAACCCCATGGTGCCTCCTTACACCTCTTTCGCCGGGGAGCAGGAACTGCCTACGGCACTGCGTCTGCCCACCCGGCAGGTGCCGGCTCCTCATAAGGGGCCCCTTCTGCGGCCTAAGTGGGTCAAGATAGTAGACCCCTCAGGGAGGGGCGGGTGTTAAACCCCCCCCACGAACTGTAGGAGTCGCACGGCACAATGCGCCTCCACCACGTGGGCCTGCTATAGAGCAGGGCGACGGACGTGCCCGCGTCACGTCGCCCGCAGGTCCTTTACGGCGGCATTAGATCGTCTCCGACCCGTCGCCGCCGTGTTCGTCGGCCGCGGGAGATGAGCCTGGTGGTCTGCTCCCTCTCCCTCTCCGCCGCCTCCTTAGAGAGCATAACTGCCTCGCAGTATGAAGCGACGGAGTTCCACCCGGTCTCGCTCTCAACCATCTTACAGACGACAGTCGAGAGCGAGAGATCCGGGACTATGGCCGCGACGAGCTAGCGACGTGGCACGTGCCAGGCGGGACAAACTGCTAATGTGTGCTGCGCGTTGTCCGTCGCGCAGCCACAGTGATGGCACCCTGCCGCTGGCTCCCGACCTATACGACACAGGTAGCTCCCAAAGCAACCGTGCCCCGAGAGCACCTGTGTCAGCCGGAAGCTTAGGGTGCCACTCCGCCTGGTGAGCCATTCGGCCATGACCGGCCGAACGGCTTCAATAGTTGCCACGCCTGAGCTCGGCCGCTCAAGTCGTCGGTGCCATTCGTCGACCACTAGGACCTGGTGGAGCTGTGACCTCAGCGCCTCGATTTCCCGGGGCGCCAGTCGTCGTCCTCGCTCCAGCGTCTCCACGCGTATATGGTAAAGAGACGCGTGGGCTCTCGCTTCCAGGTCCCAGGGTGGGGATCCGGCCAATAAGGAGGCCGCCTCGTAGGAGATTGTGCGGTATCCGCCTACCATCCACCTAACACAACAACTAACCGGACACGGCGGGTTCTCGGAGTATCTGAGTCGATTCAAATGCAAAGATAGCCCGTCGTGTATTTGTGACCCAGAACTAGAAGAAACCATTATACACCTTATCACCGAATGCCCAGTACATAGTAAAGACCGCACCGACCTAGAAATAAGAACAGGAATGAAAATAGAACCCGGAACATTAACGACACTGCTCTGCAATAAAGAAACCAGAGACCCATTTATAGAATACAGCGTAAAAATAGTGAAACAAGTAAACGAAAGAAACAAATAAGAATGGAAA
>MU158754.1:474293-615149 GCA_015888305.1 Antheraea pernyi
TTTAAGACAATGGATGTAATATGTCTTTTAGGCGATTTACAATTTAGAAGTATTAATTATAATTATATAAAAAAAATACATCAGAAATGTTTCTGTTGACCCTTTCATAAACTAGAAAAATAAAAATACATTTCAACATAATAGTCGTAAACTGTTATAAGTAATTATATGTCTAGAAGTGGAAAATACAAATGCTTATAATTATTAACTTCCCACACGATAGCAACATAAACGGTAGCTAGGGTAATTATTCAACAAAAGTTGAAAAAAGACAGACGGACTTTGTTAAAACCGATTTTGAAGTAACTTCTTTAGGCGCTTGAGCGGTTTTTTGGCATGAGATACATTTTGTAAGTTCATATTATGATATGTTTTGCCGCCCCCACAAAACGGTCTGTCGGTACACCGTGGGGTTTTAGTCTGTGCGAGTCGGACATAACCCACCCTCTCCCCCGGGGGGGTGGCGTATCCATAAGGGATTTCCCCACGTTAAAAAAAAAAAAAAAAAAGAGGGGTCGCGAATTGGGGGTGGAGGGTAATGGAGGAGGTGGAGACCATATCGGACCACCGATATATCAGGTTCGAGGTCTCCACCTCCCAACATGAGCCGCCAACCCGCCCCCGGAGCGGTGCGAAGTTCCCCCGCTGGACGGTGAGCCGTCTCGATCCGGAGCGAGCAAAAGAGGCGGCCATCGTCCAGGCCTGGGCCACGCCCCCCCCGGACGAAGATATCGACGCGTCCGCAGCCCGCCTCCGTGGGTGCCCTCCACCTCAATGTGGGCCCCAGGTGGTGGCCCCCGCCGAGGCCCATGAAAGAGTAGGGCCTCGGTCTTCTCGAGGGCCACCCTGAGGCCCAACCTCCTGATGCGCCTGCCCACGAGAGATGTGGCCATCGTGGCCAGGCGCTCCACTTCCTTCCATTCCCCCCCTCGGGATACGACTAGGGTGTCGTCCGCGTAACAGATGAGGCGTGCTCCGTATGGGAGCACGCCGCGGAGCACCCAGTCGTAGCCCATGTTCCACAGGAGCGGCCCTAAGGCCGACCCCTGTGGAACCCCCCGCCTTGTGGCCCGCCGGACCATTCGCCCGTCGCCGTCTACGTAGGCGACCTCCCTATCTTCGAGGTACGCCTCCAGCACCCGCCGCAGGTAGGGAGGCACTCCGAAATATCGGAGCGCCTCCCGTATGACCCCATGTGGCAGGGTGTTGAAGGCGTTGGCGATGTCAAGGGACACCGCCAAAACCCTCTCCCCCTGGGAGGTCGCCTCTGCCGACAGCGACTTCAGGAGGCACAGGGCGTCCACCGTGGAACGCCCTGCCCGGAAGCCATACTGTGCATCCGCCAGATTAGGCCCTACGCCCTCTAGGTGCTGGACGACCCGGGAGGAGATAATCCTCTCCAGCACCTTCCCGGCGTCATCCAGCAGGACGAGGGGCCGATACGCGGACGCGCAGTCCGGAGGGCGGCCTGCCTTTTCCATAAGGCAGAGCCGCCCAAGCTTCCAGGGTTTCGGGAACTGCCCGACCGAAAGACACCGGTCGAACAGCTCCCGAAGCCACCCCCCTAATTGGCCCAAGGCGAGGCCGAGCACCCGACCCGGGACCCCATCAGGGCCGGGCGCTCTACGCCGGTTGAGGAGGCGCTCGACTGCCCTCCCCATCTCCTCCTCCGTTATTGGAGGGGGCGGCCCGTCGAGCACCTCCTCGACTGCCTCCCGAGGCGGAGGCATGAGAGGAGCCGGTAGCATCGGAGGGTCGGGGAATAATTCTCTCACGACCCTCGCTACCACCTCCGGCCGGAGGGTTTCCGTCACCGGGGGCGCCCAGGATCGCAGCTTCTTGCGCACGATCCTGTACGGGCGCCCCCATGCCAGTAGGCCCCTCTGGCCTAGGCTAACTTATACTACACCTAACCATATGCTCTGCCTGAATAAATAGTTATAGTGTATCTACGGAGTGTTAATTGGCATCCCTGACCGGATCGACTATACATACTGTTTATTATACACAGTTTTTCTAGTCTAAATAAGTTTGCATAGTAACTCTTATAGTTTGAAGTAGCGTCCCAACTCCACAAACGCTCACGATTCAATAGGCATGAAAGGGAGAGCACTGCACGTTGCTCACACCCATAGTATTTCATCATCGTGTTATTGTTATACATTTTATACTATATAAAATAATAAAATTGCCTAATAGCAGAATAATTGACAACGACTTAAAATAACGGCTGTTGAAATGTAACAAAATAGCATAATTCATTATTGACATAATAACCTCTTGTACCATTTACACTCATTAAATTTTAGTTTACTTACAACCATTGTTTCTGTCACCATTTCGTTAATAACAAAGTATATACCAATTGAATTTTTCGTGCACATCACTTTTTATAATATACGGCATAACAGCTAGTTTCTGTTCAAGGTTATCCATATTTTAAATCTCCACGGTTGTCAGTATAATATACGAGTTCTCTCGGGCATCTTAAATTCCCACAAAAGATTTTGCCCCGTGCGTCACCACACTAAGGAGAATTAATGTAAGGATTTCGCGAACTGCACGTAATTATTAAGAACCTCTTCTAGAACGTGTAACACAACATATTTTGTATAGGTAATTTAATACCATGAAAATGGTCATAGTGTCGTTTTTCGTGTAGTTTTTTTTATACAAAGATCTCTCGAAATACCGCATATACAAAAAAATCTTGAATTTAAAAAAAATACTGAACTTCTCCCGATATAAGGATATTAAATAGTGAATCATTTTCAAACTACAGTCAAAATCTGTTATAACGACATAGGGACATAAAGGAATACTCAAGAGAGAGACAAATAAGCCAATTAAAATATGTAATATGCAATTATCGTCGCGCCGGTTGAGAATGATAGATATTTTTCTTTTTCTCAAATTGATTACGCTATTGACCTAGCAAGGTCTTAACAGCTTCACCGGACTACTAAGGCGAGCGCTTAAGGCACTCATCCGATTGACAACTAGCTCAAGGGCATAGAAATGTTCGATTAAGTAAGTAACCTAAAATAAAATTACTTATTTATATATTAATACGTGAAGCGAAAACTTTGTACCTCTTTTTCAGCGAATTGCGCGAACGGATGAACTTGAAATTTAGCATAGTTAAAGTTATAAGGAAGAGAAATGCATGAATATATTTTTTAAATTTAAAATGCATGAGAAATACCTTAAATTAATTAAAATAAACATTACACACAGTACTGCTTGAATGACACACAACAACACACATGTAAATGAAAATGACGTTTCGTTATCCTTCATTTTACTCTTACGTTCCAATTACTTTTTTTCAACCTACGTTTAATATTTTTAACATGACCTACGTTCCATACCTTACATGCCCTTTGAAATTAACTGGTCACATTGTAGGTTAATTTTATAATAATATCATTACATAGTATAAAACAAAGTCCCCTACCGCGTCTGTCTGACTGTCTGTCTGTTCGCGATAAACTTAAAAACTACCGACCGGATTGTCCAGATGCGGTTTTCACCAATGTATAGGGTGATTCATGAGAAACGTTTTAGTATATAATTTGTCAAGGATTTTGTCATAATCAAGGCGGAGCAAAGTCTGCCGGGCCCGCTAGTAATATATACATTAATAATTAATTGATAAATAATCTATCTTCCACTGGAATAATTAATATTCTCTTTGGTCTTATTGAATGTAATAAAGAATTATGGTCGAATATCGACCACTAGTTTATTTAATAATGCAATAATTCACGAACCTAGAAAAGTCCTTGTCAGTCTGCAGAGCTTCTTCACCGTGACCTAAACGAAGTAAATGACGTTCATCGACGTCTAGTTCTGCCACCTTTTCGAAGAGCTGATTCAACGCTTGATTGCTGTGCGTGACCACTAGAGTCCGCTGCCACGGGAAGTTATGATACAGATTTGATATGATTTGAACTGCTACATCGGTTTTACCTACGGGAAAAAAATTGGTCATAAGTTAATTAGTGTAAGCAACTAAACGTCATACTTATATTAAAAGTAACTCAATGGTGACTTTTTTTTTAACTGACTACCCTGTTGACCCAGCAAGGTCTTAACAGCTTCACCGGACTACTAAGGCGAGCGCTTATGACACTCAGCCGATTTAATTTGACAACTAGTTCAAGGGTGCGCGGCGCACCTCGGCTTGAGCTGTTGCCTGAAACATGCAATTCGCGACCTATTTGAGCTAAGCTAACTATTCGTACATATATGAGTTGTTGAAACATATATGTGTACCAAGCATACATACCTCAACAATTCTTATATATATTTCGTATCGGATAATTTTCTAAACTATTTCAGTTTGATAAGGGAAAAATTAGTACCCTTCCACTTTCAAGTGTAAGCGTGTATGTATGCACGTGTGTGGAGATGATATGGGTAATGTTGTCGTAGTGATGTAAGATTCTGACGCAGTGATGTAAGATTTTGGTCAGCGGTGACCAATCACGATTGCTTGTACGTTTACGTTGGTTATAATAGGGGTAAGCCTTAAAAATAGACCAAGGGTTTATTATAGTGCTAATTTTATTGTAATTCTGATCTTAATTGTTTGAAGTAAATACCCTGATCATTTCAGTAATTGACTAATAGTAGTCCGGTGAAGCTGTTAAGACCTTGATAGGTGAATACCGTAGTCAGTTCGAAAAAAAAAATCATGTAATAAAGAAAACTCCCAAGGCATCTTGAATGTGTTGAATATTTTAAAATCCCTTCATAATCTAACAGAAGGCAAGCAAGTGAATTAACTCTCCTATATAAAATAGTTAATTATATTACAGACTGTCCACAATTACTATACTTGCTTAATTTTAACACCGACTTTCGCAGTCGTTGCAATAGACTGTTTCATATTCCTTTTTATATAAATAACGTTTCCTTTAATAATGCGATTGCTAACATGGGTCGCTCATAATAGTGATAGTAATCACTATCTTAATATTATATTAATAAATAAATAAATAATTGCATGTAAATTTCAAGTGAATCCTTTCGCAGTTATTTAAGTTTATTAAGAAATATTGATACCGGGAAATTCACACAAGTATTTTATAGTTCATTATTATATAGAACAACCTAATAATTTTTAACCAAATGTATTCAATTCTTCCTTCCAATTCTCTCTAAAAAAATATATTTCTAATATTTTCAACCACATACTGAAAATTACAATAAACGCATAACAAGTATTGATTATAAATAAACAAAATAGTAAAAAAGCAATTTCGAGTTTAAATTAAATTCGTTAATTCTGTATTAATAAAAATCACGACAGCGATTGTTATAAATTCAACTTTAATTCAAGATTTTAATTGAAGAATATAGTTATTTAAAATTTTCATTTTAAAATAGGTTGTAAATTCTCACAAGAAACTATGATGTAAAGTCGCACCTATATAATACAGAAGTCTAATACAAATGTAAATAATACATAATGGTGTTTCACAAGGCTTCTATAATGTAGGAAGTGATGGATCAAGATTCTGATATATTCACTTTAATATAAAACTAGCATTGATGGCGCAACAGTACTGAATTCCAAATTATTTTTAGAGTATTTTGAAACAAAATTTTAGTATAAACTTTTAATATTAAGAAAACAATCTCACGCCTAAATGTGACTAATCAGCACCCACTACAGTATTGTTTAGTTAAAAAGGAAATGTCTCATTGCATATCCTTTAAGAGACCTTGTTTCTAGACAAAGACAATATTTGTTCTTCACGAGTAAGCACTGTAAACAGTAAGTGTACGACCAGAGTGGACGCTACAATCGAGCGTCGAGCGTGGCATCGCGTTCGGCGTTCGTTTCAAACATCTATATATTAATACGTGAAGCCTAAACTTTGTATCCCTTTTTGAGAGAAATGCGCGAACGGATGAACGTGTAATTTGGCATAGTTAAAGTTTATATGGAGGAGAAGTGCAAAAAGTTATTTATTTTATATAAAATGCAATATGGAGGAGAAGTGCAGAAAGTTATTTATTTTATATAAAATGCATTAGAAGTACATTAAATTAATTAAAATATGCATTACTCACACTACTGCTTCAATTTTACACAACATATACACACATGTAAATAAAAAAGACATTTTGACATCCGTCAATAAAGGATTTCAAAAAAGGTTGCGAAGGAGGTTGCTATGCTCGACTGTATGTATTATTTTACTCTTACGTTCCAATTACCCTTTTTCATTCAACAATGATATTATAACATACAAATGTCATTATAATATTTATCCCTTTAAAAATCAATGAACTATGGTCGAATGTCGACCACTGGGCGCCCACTAGTATGCATTAATACGTGAGTGTCCGTGGCGCGCGAGCGACGTTCTTAAACGCAGAACGAGCCACACGCGACGCCACGTTCGACGCTCGATTATAGCGTCCACTCTGGACGTACACTAATGTTTTTACAGATGGTAACATACTTAAAAATTGAGGAGCGTACAACGTATGACATCATATACGTTGAAAATTGTTTTAACCTGAATTTTTTAACGAACTCCATTTTATCTCAAACTGAGTACAAAATGATATAAACCAAACAGATTGTAGTGATAACACTGAAATTCCCCTTTTCTTTTCCGACCGGTTATTGTATGTACTGTCATGTTTCATTGTACTTTTCTACTGAAAATACAATAATTAATAAATTTACAGTGTTTCATTAATAATATACAAAAATAACAATATCTTATTTGTCTCAGCTTCTACCTATTGTTATAAAAATTGTATTGTATTAAAAATATAGTAATAAGACCAAATAAATTATATACATATATTTTATAAGTACTGTTATAACTTTATCTTGGTCAACGACCGGCTCTGTTATCCGTTGTTATCGCATTTCAAAATGAACCCGCATTCATATATACGCCATACAGGTATCGTAAACTTCATTTGAACAACTTGTGGGCATTTTATCGACTGCAAACTGTATACCAAAACCGCACTATAGAATTCAAGGTACAACCGTCGTGCGATATGTCACGTTCTCGACAAAATTTATTCCTTTCAGATCGTTCAAAGTATATAATAATTAAGTTTCCTCATTTCGAATCTTGAGCAAGTATAATCAGGTTATTATTGAGCTAAAAACCCAATTTTTAAGTTATTTTACGTATTTGTTTCAATATAATATTAATGATACGTATGTGTACACTTTCGCTTAAATGACTATGTTGTTGTGTTAACGTTTTTTAATCTCTACTACGTGTCCTTCATACGATTTAACGAGGAACATGAGAGCAAATCTCTCCTTTATAGTGCAACAATGTAATTAAATAAAATGACAACTGAACAACTGTATGTCATTCTGTAAATTCTGTCAATATTTTTAAATAACTCTCTGTCTCACTGACTTTTTTATTTTAACACAATTTTTTCAGTTATCCGTGTGATTTTTCAATCATTATCTTGCATACGAAAACACCTAATAAACCTTGTCCTAGCAATTACAAAAACAACAAGAAAATAATGGATTAATTAGGTGCAACCGTTCTGAAGTGATACGCTTACATACATTCGGGAACTGATTTTTATTTATCTAAATGTTATTCTACTACAAATCTAAATTATACTAAATATAAACCATCTATTTCAAGGGCAATAATAAGTGTAATAAACGAAATTCATTTTAAAATTCCGCCCTCTATTTTTATTAATAAAATAATGTTAGACAAATTTTGTATAGTACCCGACTTTTGTTTCGGTATGTCGAGGACAAGACCGAGATAGTTGGCTGGAAATTACGCTGTGCGATAGAGAGAACGCATTACAAAACAGAAGCAAACCGATTTTAGCCGCATTTCTTATTTTTCTTCCCGACAGCGTGCCAAATCAATTGCCGGTATTTTAATCAACTGGTTTTAATCAACTGTATTTACGATAGCAGCTTGCAGACGCTGCGAGTTCTTTGACCAGATTCAAGTTTTTATCAGAGGGTTTAATTTTATTAAGATTCAGCCTTCACATGCTGCAATCGATATATATGAACTTAGCAATTTATAAGTGATACTATGTTTTTTTTATGGTACTGTATCGGAATTATCTACCATGACGTGCGTGATTCTAGTAAAGACACTCGACCACCCCGCTATCTTACCGGATATATCCAGTTAGACGCAATTACCATCTATGCCTTAGAGCAAATACTTTGTTATACCAGGTGAATGTTTAGACAGTAGCAATATTTATGGAGGACATCCTGCACTCAATTCTCATTCTAAATCAATTTACAAAATAGGTGCTTAATATTTGACCTAATTATCTAGAAACATACAAAAATTATACTCAATCCTCTAAGCGTCTGTGTTAAAGCAGTGTCAATGACAGTCGAGTGAAGTGAAAGTGAAGCCAACCAATTAACGAAGGATAATTTTTCGAAGTTTGAACAAACAAAAGTTCGTTTTATTACCGAAAGTTATTAGCTACAGGTTGCCGCTCGCAGGTTTTATCACCGATCATTCAACCTAGGTTTATTTAAGTTATTATATATACTTTTGATAATCCCAAGGAGGGTTGATGTCAGGCAGGCGGCCGATCGTAAAAATTAAGCCAAATCGTACTTCACAACATGTTAAGTATGAAAACTGGATTAGGGTTTACTCAGGGTAGGACTCAAAGTAAGAAAGGAATTCGGGATGTACGGTTGAGATTTGCGAGTTGGAATGTGGGAACAATGACTGGAAGAGGAAGAGAATTAGCTGATGTCTTGCAAAGAAGACGCATAAATGTGGCTTGTTTGCAAGAGACGAAATGGAAAGGGACGAAAGCGAGAGAGATTGGTATAGGATATAAATTCTACTACTGTGGGAGTAACGGTAAGAGAAATGGTGTAGGAATTGTATTAGACAATGAGCTTAAGAAATGTGTGACGGATGTAAAAAGAGTAAATGATAGATTAATATTGGTGAAATTATTGATAGAACAGATGACGGTCAATATAATAAGTGTGTATGCGCCGCAAGCTGGGTGTAATGAGGCTGTAAAAGAAAAGTTTTGGGAAGATTTTGATGGGGTGATGATTGATATTCCACAGAATGAGGATATCTACATCGGAGGTGATTTTAATGGGCATGTGGGAAGAGAGAGTGGAGGTTATGAGAGAGTGCATGGAGGCTGGGGTTTTGGGAATAAAAACAAAGAAGGTGAAAATCTCATTCAAGCTGCAGTTGCTTTTGACCTTGCCATAGCTAACACTTTTTTCCAAAAAAGAGACCAGCACTTAATCTCATACAATAGTGGTAATCACACTACCCAAATTGATTATTTTCTCTTACGAAGAAATAATATTAAAATAGTGCAAGATTGCAAGGTTCTGCCTGGAGAGATATTAGCTACTCAACATCGTCTATTAGTGTTAGATTTAAAAATAAAATTAAAACTTGCTGGAAATCAGGCGAATGCTCCACCCAAAATTAAATGGTATCTAATAGAGAAAGATGAGTATGTGAAAGAATTTAGAACAAAAGTTGTTAATAAAATGATAGAAATGGAAAATATGGAAGCGAAAACTGTTAATGAATGTTGGAATGAAATGGCAACATGTGTAAGGAACGTAGCAAAGGATGTTTTTGGTGTAACGAAAGGAAGAGGAAAGATAGATAAGGATACTTGGTGGTGGAACGAAGACGTACAAAAGGCTTTGAAAGAAAAAAAAACTGCTTTCAATGAATGGAAATGTATTGAAGACCAAGATAGTACGATTAAAGAAAATAAGAGAATAATGTATGTAGAATGTAGAAGAAATGCAAAAAGGGCAGTTGCTATTGCTAGAGCTAAAGTACAAGATGATTTGTACCAATCACTAGAGAGCTCACAAACACAAAAATATTTGTATCGATTAGCAAAAGTAAGAGAAAATAATACAAGAGATATTACACACGTTAAATGTATAAAAGACGATGGAGGAAAAGTTTTGATGAATGATGAGGACATAAAGAGTCGTTGGAAGAAATATTTTGAAAGACTGATGAATGAAGAAAATGACAGGACCGGAGAGTTAGAGACCGTACCGTCAAATTTAGGCGTTGTACAAGAAATAAGTGAGGATGAAGTAAGAAAAGCTGTGAATGGTATGAAAAACGGAAAAGCCGTTGGGCCAGATGGCATACCGGTTGAAGTATGGAAGTTTTTAAAAGTAGATGGGTGGATGTGGCTGACTTTATTTTTTAATAAGATATTGCTAGAGGAAGCGATCCCAAATGAATGGCGCGATAGCGTAATAGTGCCTATCTTTAAGAATAAGGGTGATGTGCAGGACTGTAACAATTATCGAGGAATAAAGCTGATGTCACACAGTATGAAGATTTGGGAAAGAGTGATAGCGAGACGAATAAGAGATGAGACTGAAGTGACTCCGAATCAATTTGGGTTTATGCCTGGACGTGCGACATCTGATGCCATTTTCGCACTTAGGCAACTGTGTGAAAAATACAGACGTGTACATAAGAATTTGCATATGGTGTTTGTTGATTTGGAGAAGGCATATGATCGAGTACCCCGAGATGTTCTGTGGTGGGCACTGAAAAAAAAAAGAGTGCCTGAGAAGTACCTACAACTTATTCGTTGTATGTACAGTCAAGCCAAAACACACGTTAGGTCCGAAGCTGGAGTTACCGATAATTTCAATGTGGCTGTAGGTTTGCACCAGGGTTCAGCTTTAAGCCCTTATTTATTCCTTCTTGTTATGGATGCGTTAACATCAGACATACAGGAGGAGACACCCTGGTGTATGCTGTTTGCTGATGATATTGTTCTTGTCGGCGAAGATGCTACCGAGGTCCAGAGTAGGCTGGTAAAATGGCGAGAAAAACTGGAGAATGTTGGTTTGAAAATCAGTAGACTAAAAACTGAACATTTGTTTTGCGACTTCGGTGGTCCATCCAGCTTTTCTCCTATAGCTTTAAATGGTATATCCTTACCAACCTGCTCTGATTTCCGGTATCTCGGTTCTCTGATCCAAAACGATGGTTGCATAGACAAGGACGTGAGGAATAGGATAAATGCAGGGTGGATGAAATGGCGAAAGGAGTCTGGTGTAGCTTGTGACCCACGAATGCCCTTAAAACTCAAAGGGAAGGTGTATAAAACTATTATAAGACCAGTAATGTTGTACGCATCTGAGTGCTGGGCGACGAGAGAGACGGATGAGAGAAAACTACATGTGGCAGAGATGCGAATGTTAAGGTGGATGTGTGGTGTAACTAGAATGGATAAGATTAGGAATGAATATATCAGAGGAAGTTTGAAAATAGCACCAGTAACAGATAAGTTAAGGAGTAATAGGTTAGCATGGTATGGGCATGTTATGAGGAGAGATGAAGACCATGTAACTAGAAAAGCTTTGAGTATGACGGTCGATGGATATAAGAGTAGAGGAAGACCGAAAAAAGGATGGATGGATTGTGTGAAAAATGATATGTGTGTAAAAGGTGTGATGACTGAGATGACATCTGATAGGCGAGCGTGGAAAAGGAAAACATGTTGTGCCGACCCTACTTAGGTGGGATAAGGGTAAGAAGATGATGATGACTTTTGAAATTCTTAGAACATACTTTACCTAAGGTTCTCTTTGCTGTTTATTAGTATTGGTTTTGATATTATTATTTTATGTGTTAAATGTGGCTATGAAGAGTCATATCGTAGAACACTGCGAGTGTCTAACCTTTCACCTGGTATAAGCCGTGCCTAGAAAAGTAATGACCTATTTGATTTTTTATCAACATTTCACGTTAACGATCGATGACGAATCGACTTTCAATAACACCTACTTTTCTTTACAGTTAAGGACAAGTTGACATTTTTCTACAAAATAATTACGCAACGAATGCGTAACCTCGGTGATACATTTAGTTAACCTTCGTATCCTATGTAACTTAACCTTTGACCGTGAACTCATATTGCCGGCTGCAAAGGTCATACTATTATTAGAGCATGATAATTTATACGTTAACTCCTCCCTTATCGTTAGGTATGTATTTATTTCATACTAAAAATAGAATATCCTGGTTTCTGTTTTTTTTTTCTTTATTAAAAGTAAATAATGATAACCTTTTCTTATAAGCGCCGGTAACACAGCATAATGACTTTTCCTAGTATGTAGTAGTTTTTGTAGTGTATAAACAAGTTTTTGACGTAAACAAGCGTCATCACGGTTTCTAGGGACAATATTTTTTTATCATTACAATTTCCAATAATTTTTATCGGTTTTGTTTGTTTTATAACAACTTAACGTTAAATTAGATCGGAACATACATTGAGTTTGTTCTACAGTTGAATCGCATTTTTCTTTTGATAATACTTCTTATCAAAGGTCAAAAATTAATATCTCGTATCTCAAAGTGTACGAGTATTGTTATTTCCACAATGACATACTTTCAAAATATATAAAAAAAAATTGGTATCAGTGGCAGGTTTTAACGGAATTAAATTTTAAATTGCAATGTGATAAAAAGTCAAAAACATAAATGTGTTTTCTTTTTATTTATACTAAAATTTAAGAAAAAAATGTGTACTACGATTGAAAATATTGCACTGTGATGATTTTATTATTATCCGGCTAATTGTGTACATTAAAAAAATTAATTACTTTTATAACTTTGGTAGTTCCTACATAAGATTTATCGCAGACCTTGTGAACTACTTTCTGTGGTACTGAATAACCCTATAGATGTCAATGTAAACTACAATTTGCTTAAAAATCAGACAAGTGCGTCTCGAACTTGCGTACGGAAGATTCTGTTCTACCACACAATTTATTGTATTTGTGTTACTTATAGATATATTTAGCAAAAACAAAATTCAATAAACAACGTAGAGTTAATAATTGGGTTCCGTTGCTGGAAACAGAACTATAATTTTTTTTAATCGCTTTTATTAAGTTGATATACTAGATTACCAAAACATAACTGTTATGAGTATGAACGAAATATAAAGCATAATTATACAACCTTAACTACGCATGTTTAGTTAGTTATTCGTCCTATTAAAGAACATTTTAAACACCATTTCAATCGCCATTTAATACGCACCAGTTCCAGGCGGTCCAACGACGAGTGTAAGTCCAGGTTGCATCCCGGATCGAATCGCCTCCACTTGGGTCGGAGTGAAGAGAATATTGTTCCTAATATAAAAAAAAGTATATATCTGTAATTAATCACATTTAACCAGCGGTTGCGTATTTTTGACCGTCAGTATTTATACTCTTCCTAATATGGTAACGTACTGAGATCACGTGACAGAGATCACTGCATCGTGAATTAATTGCGTTCAACCATATATATACAATGATTTATCAATTTAATTAACTATACCTGTCGTTATATTTCGAAATGAGTTAAATGCAATTACAATCGTTCATGTAAGATGTTTTATTTTTTTAAGATTTCCAGTGTTTATACACCCAGAACGAAGTTTTTATATTTTCCGTACATAAGGTTTTTGAAGTAAAACTTCTTTAGGCGCGACTAGCAGGTAACTGGACGACAATGCAACGGAAGTGCGTTACGGCAATATGGCGTCACTTTTCTGTACCATCCGGTTATTTTTTTTATAGTAGCACGGCAAAATGACTGCACTGTGCCTGATGGTAAGCACTGTACAATCCAAAAACAATGGCGACCACCGAGTGACACACTATACATCGCCGGTCGCCACTGTCATGCCGGCCTGCCAAATGCTGGATATGCACAGGCTGATCCCGAAACGCGACCCGCTATCACTATGACGGGCTTTTTCGCCATATATATGGTGGTTGCGACCCAGTCGGGCTGTAAAACCCTACCACCCCGCATAACCCCCCGCATAACCAAAAATATAGTAGTCATAATCATAATTAATTAAATTCGTTATTTATCATAGTAATCTGTGCGTACTTTTCTATATTTTATTTACTTTATAACAAAGAGTTGCTAATAATATTTACTGTGTTATTTAAGTTCCGAATTAGCTGATAGATGGCACTACAGATAATGAAGCTTTGATTGAATTCGTTACTTACTTACATTGAAACCAGATGGCAGCACGGTTGCGTGCCTATATATACATAATTAACTCTGTTGTATGATGTTTATTATTATTCAATTACGATATATTTTATTAATTTTTTTTTCTTTCAAACTTTTTGATTGATTTGTTTATAAACTATTTATTGAAGTTTTACCTCAATCGCGTGTGTGACGGTTACACGTCCTAATTTTTTTTATGATATTCACATTTTACATGTACAAAATTTGATGATCTCGAAAAATTACATAAAATATAAGGAACGACTAAAACTTGATTTACCTCATTTTGAAATGTAGCGACACATATAGAACGTACAAAACTGTATTGTTATTATTAAAAGTCATTAGCTTACAAAATCAACATAGACTTGTAATTAGTCTATCATTTTTTTATGTCATAGGAGGCAAACGAACAGGCATGTCACCTTATGGCAAGTGATCATCGCCGTCCATAGACACTAGCAACACCAGAGGAGTCGCAAGTGCGTTGCCAGCCTTAGTAAGGGGGAAGAGAAAGGGGGAGGAGAAGAGGAGAGGGGATGGGTTAGAGGAGGAGGGCTGCAAGCATTGTTACTTCACGTCGGTTTTCTGTGAGAGGGTGGTTCTACCCCGGGCGAGCCGATCCATTCATGCTGAAACCAGTAATAGCTTCAGCAAGGCTCTACCACCTTCAGAACCTATCATGTTATTCAATATATCGCAAATATATCACTAAATCGGTCTGTAGAAATAGTTTACACCAGACAAAGTATTTTTTGATAATATCGTCTGCAGTATAGTAAACAAGAATTATTTGAATAGCGTAATGTAAGTTGAATACCAAATACTTAGCAGAAACGTAGGAACCGGTTGGCCATGGCATGGCAGTTTTATTATCGCTATTAGAATTATTGGCAGAGATATATATATACATATACCTATATATAATTCTTCTGTACGTGTGTATGTGAACTCCTTCTAAACGACTGGACCGAATTTGATTACATTTTTTATGTGTGTTCAGACGGAGGATGGTTTAGATTCACAATTCGATCCAATAGGTAACGCCGTGACATGTTTCACTTTTATGTAAATTTCAGGGCAGAACAACGTCTGCCGGGGCCGCTAGTATATACATATATTTCTATATGGATGATAGAAATACTAATTCTTTAACGTGTAAGGATTGTCATTTGTAGGTGGTAGAGCCACGCTGAAGCTATTACTGATTTCAGCATGAATGGGCCGGCTCGCCCGGGGTACTACCACCCTCTCACAGAAAACCGACGTGAAGTAACAGTGCTTGCATTGTTGCGTTTCGTTCGGTCAGTGAGAGCGCCAGAAGACCACCTTCCCTCCCCCTTACCACCCCCTCCCCCAAAACACAGGGTGGCAACGCACTTGCGATTCCCTTGGTGTTGCTAGTGTCTATGGACGGTGATAATCACATAACATCAGGTGACCCACCGTTTGCCTCCTATGATATAAAAAAATGCACTTTACTCAGTTATAGTTTTTACCAAAAATTTTACAAGTAATAATATGTAACACATTACTATAACATTTGAATTTCGCAAAAATTTTACTGTACTGTACTGTATTGTGGGTATTCTAATAACACTAACAAGGAATTTACTGTATACTCTATAAGATCCTCCTGATAATAAAGATGTTATTCTTGTTTTTGCATCACAAAATCATTTACCGGTATCATACATATAAGCTGACATACTATACAATTTTAAAAAGATATAGTTTTACAATTCGGAAGTTATGAAAGGACAAAAAACTAGTACAATGTAAATGGTGCTTACGATGGGTAATTAGCGATCGATGAAGTTTCTAGAATGCGGGTAATGACAATGACCTTTATATCCTTATTAATGTACGTTTCACTAAGAAACCTGTGTTTTGATATGTGTCGTATGAATATCTATCACAATACCTATTATTAAAAATGTTTTTATGTTAATATTTCACAAATTACCAATTATAACTTTTTATGTGACATTAAACGGCTGATATTTCGGCTAATTTAGGATAGCTTGCAACACTTTTATTAAAGTAAAAGTGTTGCAAGCTATCCTAAATTAGCCGAAATTGTAATTGTCAACGAAATAATTTATCTACAAATAGACAGTGACAACTAGTATAATAGTTCTCCCTTTTTGGCGTGCTATTTTTAACGACCTATTTTTTTTTAATACAAACTTTTTAGGTTCATTGTAGAGATATGGTCCACGTTTGGGCTGCACGTGTGGCTCCACGATTATTGTTTTTTTCGGTTCGTCTTCCTCCATCGCGTTGTCGCCGTGCTGTTGCTTCCGAAGAACATTCTCGAACGTTACCCTGGTGAACACGATATTTTTAATGATATAGTGATTATGCGTTTGGTTATTACATCATAAATTGTAAAAGTGACACAAAATCTAAAGAAAATGCATCTTTGCTAAAGATATTCCAGAAATATTCTAAAAAAGTTCATGATTGTCGGTTAGCTAACTGTATGGTTACCTTTAGCTCGACTTGCGTTGTTGTATTTATAATTTTTTTTTTAAACAGCCCAAGTCTATACTCGACCACTTTGCGAACCCTGAGCCTAGTAGCCTAAGCTCGCCTAAAAAACCCAGCGAAGCTACGCAAGCCCCTTCAGGCCAACCAGTGAATTTTGGTTCGATTGTAGATGGATATTATAGATATAATACTTTTTTCCGAATTCACACACATTTATCAAATTGGATTCAATCTGTAACACGTCAGTCACGATACAGGAAAGCAACGTAAGCAAATCCAAACGTTTGAGAAAGATACAGATAGATGTAAATTGATAGATATACTAATGTATATATAATTATAATATATATAATTATATTATCATCGCGATCAGCGACACATAGCATTGTGTTAATATCTGATACCATCCCTTAAGAAAAGGTCTTTGTATCCACAGACTGATATTATCGTATTATTAAAATATAAATTTATTTTTATGACAAACCCTTAGGAACGGAGCAATTAGCATACAAATGGTAGGTCAAAAAACACGCTACGCGAAAAAGAAGTATTCGTTCTGGTGAACATGAAATATTATGTAACCAAATTCGTTTACCTACTACAGTTAAAAGAAACGTATTTAAGTTTTCCTTATTGGTCATCTTTCAATTTTTAACTTTTTTGACAAAATAATCGGCATTTGGAGATCATACCCTGTGCCACAGGGGTATATACAAACATTCACTTGAAGAAACTATTAATAAAGATTTCGACACATTATGGCTATCGTGTATTATAGGTACATCGTTATTTTATATCGGTGGTGGTTTTTGTTTGAGAGTGGTAGGCAGGATAACGTCATCGACCAACTTAATACTTTTCATTACTACATTTCTCCATTCAAATAAATTTTATAACGCGTTAGATAGGCACTGACGTAAGAGCCTGTCCAGATGAAGCGATTTACGCGCGAGTTGACTCGCGCGCTTCAAAATATATTGCGTCCAGATACCGCGTTTTACGCGCGTTTTCATCCTAGGAAACGTCGCATACGTCGTACCGATAGACGACTGACAACTATGTCGACTCGCCACTGACTCGCGCGTAGTACTGGACGCAGCAATGGAACCCGAATACCTCGAGGCGCGTGGCGCTCGCGCGTAGACACTCGCGCGTACCCGAGATACTAGAGCTACGTACATATATCCCGTCCAGATGGTGCGGCGCGTTTCCTAACTCGCGCGTAAAACGCGTGCAATGAGCGAGACTCTCGACTCGCACGTCGTACGCGCGAGTCAGTGGCGAGTCGACATAGTTGTCAGTCGTCTATCCGTACGACGTATGCGACGTTTCCTAGGGTAGAAACGCGCGTAAATCGCTTCATCTGGACAGGCTCTAAGAAAACGTTTGTCAACAAGAAAATTTTATCAAATAATTTTTTTTACAAAAAAAAATAAACCGCCTTCGATGTGAGAAACTAATAAGGCACAAAAAAGCGAAAAATAACTGAATTATTAAATTAACCAAATTAAATAAAAAATATTGATAGTTGCACTACCTAATAATATATTTGAAGTCGATGCCAACCAAAATTCATATCATCTACATATAAAGTTTTGGTCCACTCTCGTGTCTCATGATGTACGAGTATGTATAGTATACATATTTTATTACCTGCAACAAATTTGAAATGTAGGTCGACATCGACTTCAACTATATTATTAGGTAGTGCAAATATCAATATTTTTTATTTAATTTGGTTAATTTAATAATTCAGTTATTTTTGCTTTTTAGTGCCTTATTAGTTTTTCACATTGAAGGCGGTTTATTTTTTTTTGTAATTATTTCTCCATTTTTAATGCCCATAAATATATCTGGCTTCTAATGGGTATAATAAATCGGTTCCAATTTCACGAAAATACGTAGAGACGAAGTGGGAGAAAATCAAATAAACGATATTTCACCCCCTTAGGGACCACCTCCGAATATAAACAATTCAAATAAAAAAAGAATCATTAAAATCGGTTCATAATTGACGGAGATATCGATTAACATACATTAAAAAAAAATACACACAACCGAACGTAGTAACCTCCTCCTCCTCCCTTTTCGAAGTCGGTTAAAAATAAAACCGACTTAAAAATAATCTACTCTAGAGATATACACCAGAACGTTTTCAACCATTTTAACCATGGTCTACCTAGCCTTAGATTGTCATAAGCTTACTAATATCTCATACATACATTTACTAATATATACATTTCCTATTCGATTTTGAGGATTTTCTTGGTGTATCTTCGAAGTCCAAGATCCAAAGTCAATGAAAATAAGACTCCCATAAAAAGTATCTTCTTTCCAGTAAAAAATATCCCAATCGGTTTATAAGCCACGAAGTTCTGGAGTAACAAACATTAAAAAAAAAACAGCCGAGTTGAGAACGTCATCCTTTTTGAAGTCTGTTAAAGATATAAGACAATTGTGTCATTGGAATGAATCATTTGTAAATAGTGTGTAACATATTAATACTAGATCTCTCAGTTAACACGTCATGATTTTATATAAGAGATAATACAAACCACTATAGATTATAAATAATTGTTACGGGAAATTACAAAAAGTTTGTATTGTCACTTGAACCATAAAGTAAACTTTCCTTGAAGTTTACAGCGAAATACTTTAAGAGTTTTCTTTCTGTAATTCTATTATCTTGTAACTCTTGTATACAGAAAGAAACAACGATTGATAAACCAATTATATATTGATAAGACAATCATCATTAATTTAATATTATCGTATGTAGTTTTTTTACGAAGTGTTTTATTATTTATTCGTTTCTATTACATTATAAAACTATTGATTATTATCGAAGCCAAATCATTGTCTAACCATTTATATTTAGTATATTTAAAGTTAATATTATTGACATATGGAGTACCTACACCTTACATAATTATAAAGATTGCTAAGTGGGAACACATTTTAGTAGGTAGTGGTAGAGTCACGCTGAAGCTTTTTCTGGTTTCACCATGAATGGGTCGGCTCGCCCGGGGTAGTATTACCCTCTCATAGAAAACCGACGTGAAGTAATAGTGATTGCATTGTTGCGTTTCGTTCGGTCAACGAGAGCGCCGGAGACCCAGCTCCCCTCCCCCTCCCTCCTTCCCCACTCCCCCTCCTCCCCCAAACACAGGTTGGCAACGCACTTGTGACTCCCGTGGTGTTTGCAAGGTCTATGACGGTGGTGGTGATCACTTAACATCAGGTGACTCACCTGTTCGTTTGCCTCCTATGATATAAAAAACTAAAAAAAAAATTTGGACAACACGTCCACTGATTACGCGAGCTTTTAGTAGAGGAAAACCATATTAAGAACGGATCTGCATGGTGGTAGGGCTTCTTTATTACCCGCCCGATTTCATCCAGAAATAAGTAGTGTTCCCGAAAGTTAGGCAACATTCAAATTAACCGACGAACGACTTGAACAAAAACTAGTGGTACTTACATGCAATTGAAGTTAATCATCGATTTATCTACTAGGAAATAGCACCGTTTTTGGGTCAGTCATGATGACTGTGGTTTTCCATTGATTGACGTCATAATACGCGAAATTTCATAACGATTTCCACATACACACTTAAAAGAGTTTTTCTTAGAAATAGTAATATGTCTACAAGATGACTATTTTGTATGATTTGAGAAGACTTGAAGTTCATCTAATAGTAAGTGGTGACTATAGCCGATACCTTTATAAAACTGAAATGTTAGCTCAGGTTAGTCAGTAATACATTACTATTCCTAAGGACTAAGTTGGAATGGTTGGTGTGGCATTGTGCAATACCAATCAATAATCACAATAGAACAGCTTCAATCATTATCAACTAACCAGCTTTTATTACCAGTGTCTCTGAATGCGTGGAATTTAGCAAAATATTTTGTTCAGTGCAACTATGCACGTGGGGCACGCGCGATTCTGAACACTGCTTCTTCAGTTTCTTTGTACGGAACCCTATTTTTTCCCTGAAATAACAGTAGCCTAAGTTATTTTTTATAACATCAGCTATCTGCCAATCAAAGTCCCGTCAAAATCGGTCCGATCGTTTCGGAGATTAGTCGGAACAGTGACAAAAATACAATTTTTTTTTTATTATTATTATTATAAATACCGTATATACTTTCATATTTATTTAGTAAAAATCTATTATTTTGAAATTATAAACATGCACTTCAATTTCATTGAAGTGTATTATAATTTCCATACTAAATACTTTTAGTTACTATTGAACACTATTATCTCAAGCAATGAGTGGCTCATTGCAGTCACGAATATATTTCTATGACGACATGACACTCTAGACAGGTTTTTTTTTTCTTTTCGAACTGACTACGCTATTGACCTAGCAAGGTCTTAACAGCTTCACCGGACTACGACAGACGTTTTATTATATGTATTCTGGAAAATATGAAAAGATTCTTCATCCGATAAAGTGAATAGATATTTTAAAATTAGTTTTTTTTAATTCTATTCTACTACAAACTCTGTCCAATACAGTTAAGGTAATAAACGGAGGGTTGTCGCCCTATAGAAAAACTGTGGAATGAGTAACCCAAAAAAAAGTAACCGAGCTACCTGAACGCTACCCTATCGATCCTTTTATAGGCTTAATTCTCCGAGTTTTTTTTCGAACTGACTACGCTATTGACCAAGCAAGATCTTAACAGCTTCACCGGACTACTAGGGCGAGCGCTTAAGGCACTCAGCCGATTTTATTTTGACAACTGGCTCAAGGGGGCACGGCACACCTCGGCTTTGGCTGTTGCCTGATACATGCAATTCGCGACCTATGTGAGCTAACCTAAGCTAAAATAACTATTGATACATATATGAGTTGTTGAAACATATATGTGTACCAAGTACCAAGCATACATACCTCAACAACCCTTATATATATTTCGTATCGGATAACCCTCCGAGTTGTTTTTAAATAACTAATACACTACCCAAGAACGATATCTATTTGAATAATTTCTAGAGTTCTACCACCAACTGACTCTGATCTCGGAGCAGCATGATTATACTTGGTACGCATCTATATATAAATAAAAATCAATTAACGACTGTATGTAAGCGCAACACTTCAGAACGACTACACCCATTTGGTTAATTCTTTTTTTGTGATATTTGTAATATTCAAGACCAAGGTCTGCATGTAGTAAAATTATTGAAGAATCGTACTGTAAAGTGAAAATTTTGGATTAAAATAATGATGGTTTACGGGGTGGTAGGGTTTTACAGCCTGACTGGGTTGCAACCACCATGTATATGGCGAAAAAGCCCGTCATAGTGATTCGCTTCTGCGGATCGCGTTGCGGAACCAGCCTGTGCATATCCAGCTTTTCGCAGGCAGCGGCGACCGGCGATGGATAGTGTGTCACTCGGTGGTCGCCATTGTTTTTGGATTGTATTGTGCTTACCATCAGGCATAGTGCAGTCATTTTGCTGTGCTACAATACAATAAAAAAAAATATATAAATGATTTACCTTCCACTGAAATAATTATTATGCTTTTTGGTCATATTGAATGTGATAATGAATTATGGTCGATTTTCGACCACTAGTAATAGCTAAATCCCTATGTCGAGTATAAAACGATTCTGATAGAAAAATATACAGAAATATTTATATAGGTACTGACATAATCTCTTCTATGGTTATTGTGCGTTTCTTTAGTTTACGTTACAAGATAAAATATAATGTAGTAATCACATTTCATTTCACTGAAAAAGAAAATTTAGATATTCTTAATTTTTTTAGTAATATAAAAAGATAACGTCTAATTTAAATTGGTAGGTGGTAGAGCCACGCTGAAGCTATTACTGATTTCAGCATGAATGGGTCGGTTTACTCGGGTTAGTACCACCCCCTCATAGACAACCGACGTGAAATAACAGTGCTTGCATTGTTGCGTTTCGTTCGGTCAGTGAGAGCGCCAGAGGCTCACCTCTCCGCCCCCCCTCTACTCTCCCGCCTCCTTCCCTCCCTTTCCCCCAAACACAGGCTGGCAACGCACTTTCGACCCCCCCTATTGTTGTTAGTGTGATCACTTGACATCGAGTGACCTACTTGTACGTTTGCCTGCAATGAAATAAAAAAAAAAAACAAAAATGAAAACAAAAATCAGGAATAAATCGATACGTGCAGATGACGAAGATATTTCAAGAAAAACTTAACAATGGCACAACCCACATCCACCTTGGATGACATAGTCCATAGGATCGTCAGAACAAATATTCGCGGAAATCTAGCACAAATGCATAATTTTATGGTACACTAATGTATTACTAATCGGAAATTGAATAATGAGCGATAATTAACATATGACGATATCTAGATTCTTTGATCATTTAATAACGTTTAAGAGTAAATAGCATATATTAGTAAATAATAGTGCAACTGTCGGCGGCGTGAATAACGTACTAAATACAGTTCCCATACTGACTGCTGATTGTTCATAATGATCACCTTGTCATAGGAAAATTTTCAAACACGATCATTATTAATTTAAAATAACTTTATCTTTTTTTTCTTTGAAGATACTTTAGATTCGAATATTATAATTTTTCTTTAATGTGTACCGAACAGACTATAGATACCATTCAGCCAGTTTATTCAACACAACATCTGGATGATACGAGTAAAGGATCAAAACGGGTTTCAACGATGCTCTCAATAAAACTCACAAAAAATAAAATTCTGTTAGTCCCTTCAATGCGAGTGGAATAATCTGTTTAAATAAGGCTCAAATAAACTCATATAATTTTTAATCATATGAAAAAAATGCAGTTTTGATGAAGAACGCGCTATGAACAGCTAGGAAAACCTCGCCGAATGTCGAAACTCTACGTGCTATATATATTTATGGTGAATTTTATTATGGGCAATAACGAAAACTTCTATGTAATTTAAAACAAAACCTCTAAACAAGTTAAAATGTTACTCTGGTTATAAACAAAATTTCTAAAATTAATAATTTGCTAAAATATTCCCGCATATAGTGTTCAGAAAGTCGGCCGCTTCAATTTTAAATGCAATTTGAAAGGCGAAAGGAGACGTTTTTTAGGTTATACGTAAATATTGAAAAGTTTTGTTCATGACGTCATGGGTTCATAATGAATTATTTATTTGGCATTTCATAAATAACACTTATCGGGAGTGAACCAGATGTTTTTTTTTTGTGTCATAGAAAGCAAACGAACAGCTGGGTCACCTGATGTTAAGTGATCACCACCGTCCATAGACACTTACAACACCAGGGGAGTCGCAAGAGGCTGGCAGCCTGTGTTTGCCTGTGTTTGGGAGAGGGGAGGTAAGTACCCGGTGCTCTCACTGACCGTACGAAACCCAATAATGCAAGCACTGTTACTTCACGTCGGTTTTCTGTGAGAGGGTGGTACTACCCCGTGCGAGCCGGCCCATTCATGCTGAAACCATTAATAGCTTCAGCGTAGCTTTACCACCTACCATCTTTTACCAATACCAATTTTGAGGTTATCTCGAACAGACAGACAAACAGACGTGGCAGAGGACTTTGTTTTTAATATGTAGTGATAAAATAATAGAGGTCTTCTGTTACGGCTCTGTCGCGTTGAGCGCGCATCACAAAACTTACTCTACAGATTTTAGTCAATTCTTTTAGTTTTACTTCTTGCACACCCAACCCTTATCTAAAAATGAATTATCACTACATATATCTTAATATAATGTGAATTTATTAATGCTTTAAAAACTGTTTTTTATAAGATTTATGGGTTCAACAATGCATGTATTGTTGCCACGGAGAAGTGGACAAACAATGTGGCGCACATGACTAGGACCACGCCGACGAAGTTGCAGGTATCATGTAGTATACAATACACGTACGTATTATAATTTACAAATACTTTAGTGTCATAATATTATATGCAAACTAAGTACTCATAGATTGTTTTCACATAATTTATAAAAATAGCAGTGATAACAGTGACACAAAGTCTATTTATATCACACGAGAAATAACAGTAATCGATTAATTCATTTGTGCCTAATAGGAACAAGACTTCTTTCAGTTGTATATATTTTTTTTTAAATAGTAATTCCTTAGTCCATTAATCCTATTGTTGTTTTTATATTATGTCATACAGATGTAAATATAATGAAACTATCTTTTTTTTTTTTTATACTATTGGCAGCAAACGAACATGCGGGTCACCTGATGGTAAGTGATCACCACCGTCCATGGACACCTGCGACACGAGAAGAATCACAGATGCGTTGCCGTAACTTATATATACTATATTATTATATAGCCCCGTATAAATAGTTCACCTGCTTTGCATAGTACACGTTGATATTAAAAAATTAAATATATATCTAATGATGTCATTGCTAAGTGAAGATATAAAAAATACATATAAAAAACGATTAACAAAAACTTTGATGATGGTCCATGCACGAGGTGTATGACAAAACCGAGTAGGGTTGCAACATATGAAGCTTAAATTAGTTACAAATATAGAAATGTATGCCGAAACGACGTTTCTGTAATCGGGTACCAGCAAATTTTTATCTGATTCACAATGAATAAAACACGAAGGGATTACGTATTATTGTAAGATTGATCGTTTGCAGGAAACCGATAAATTACGCAAAATACTTAATATTCAATTTCAAAGCGACCTTATACTACACTACTATAATCTACGCCTATAACGGCACATGTACACTTTTCTTTTGCACTTCTTCCTACTTAAAAACCAGACATCCTTATGTTTTATTACAGTTGGTAACACTGGTCGCGAGTTACTTTTTTGCAAATTGTGATCCACGGTCATTGGCATTAGAGTCTTTTCAATAACTAAAGTAAGTACTGTACTATAATATTCGACTTCAATTTTCTATTTCAAATGCTGATCAATACTTACGACAAAACTTCAATTGTTGGGTTGGGTATAAAACTTCCAAAATTATAACCTTAAATTTGTACGTCATTTCTATATTTTTATAATAGTATATTCACGTTAAAACTATTAAACGTAACGTTCCCACATAACATAACCATTCGATGCGTAATTACTCGTAGATGGTTTTAGGATACTTAATTTTTAGATTCCATAAACGCTTTGCTACCTTTGTAAATTAAATGTATATTTAATATCCAACGATGATTAGCTTAGACAAACAACATAGATTAAAATTTCTAGTAAATATAGTTCCAAAATATAAAAATATGTAAAAACTAATAGATTCCCATCCACTGCGTTGGGAATTAAAAATGACAAAGGGTCAAACACATAAAAAAAACAATGTGTCAAACATTCCACACCGAATAGTCATAGTCTTATACTAATAGGGTCAGTAGTTTCGACGTGGTTGATCCTCAAACGAACTGTATTTATACGTATATGGATTTTTAAAAAAATAGTTGTTTTACAGTGCCCTACTAATGCTACTCCTATATCTGTGTGACAAAGCTTCGACTTCTTGTCGCGCTAAGACATCTAAAGTTATTGCGACAAAGCCTCGCAATTAGCGTCCCCTAAAATCCTTTGGTGTGTGTAAAAACCGCCGGTCCAGTTATCGTGTTCCGTCTACCATCACACAATACGACAGTTCTTAGCGCATAAGATCTTCTCATGTATTCATTGTAACCATAGACAAAAACTTCGTTGCGATACGCGCAGGTAAGCATACCAGAGATCGAGTAAAGGTTCGAAGTTTTTCTTAAACGTTATCTTGAGCGAGGCTTTTATTTCGCCGACAAAACCGGTTTAGTCCTACCCAACTCTTGTTTTTGTGCTTTTGTTATCGCATTCCTAGCGACAGTCGATCGCTTTGCGACCTTTTGTAACAGGGTTGTTTTTGTACAATACATGTCTGCATTTCTATATCGGATTAAAATAAAATATCAATCTATATTTATAATGTACTAGCTGATCCTACTTGCTATCGAAGAAAATGAAATAAAACCTTCACAGTGTGACCATGTAATTAAATAAAATGGCAACTAAACGTTAATCAATCTTCTATATTACTCATTAACTCGCTTTTATAATGTAGATTTTTTAATCCACATTATCAATTTTCCATATGATTTTACAAACATTTTATTTCATAGAAACCTTGTCCGATAATTAAAAAGACAATAAAAAAATTATTAACCAAATAAATACAGCCCTTCTGAAGTGATGCGCTTACATACACATATTTGGCAATTGATTTTTATTTATACCAGGTGAATGTTTAGACAGTAGCAATATTTATGCAGAACACTCAGCACTCGATTCTCGTTCTAAATCAATTTAAAAAATAGATGCTTAACATTTGACGCAATTATCTAGAAATAGACAAAAATTATACTCAATCCTCTAAGCGCCTATGTTAAAGCACAATGTCAATGACTGTCGGGTGAAGTGAAAGTGAAGCCAACCAACAAAGGATAATTTTTCGTATTGAACAGATAAAAGGGTTTACTGTCCGTTTAATTATCAAAAGTTATTAACTCTGGGTCGCCGCTCGCTGGTTTTATCACCAGTCATTCAACTTAGGTTTATTTAAGTTACTATCCATACTTTTGAAATTCTTAGAACAAACTCTACCTAAGGTCCTCTTTGTTGTCTATTAGTATTTGTTTTGATATTATTATTTTATGCGTTAAATGTGACCATGAAGTCTCATATCCTAGAATACTGCGGGTGTGTAACCTTTCCCCGGTATAAATAAAAGAAGACAGATGTGCTAAAAACAATTTAAGTTTTGAAATTCTTGACGAACGAATATGTAAAATAGGATTATAGGTCTTACTTGAAAGGTCTTACAAGCTTGCGTGGATCGTCCGTCTGCACCTTGAGTTCGTAACCGGGGAAGCTATTCCTAAGATGTTCCATATCCAAGAATGTGTCGTTAAAATCCAACGTTGCTATTTCATTCGGCATCCTGGTATATCAAATTCAAACCCGTTAAAAAATGTTTTAATGTATTAACTAAAACCCGCGATATTGTATATGTTGTTTATAATCATAACAATAAATTTAAATGTACCGAGAAAACAACATAACCCCTACACCACTTGCCCTACTTATCCAAGGGCAAGAAAACACACATCGCGATGCGTAGTGCTTATAAAAAATGAAGCCTTTATGATACGATACTTATTTTCTTAGATAAAGACCAAGTGTATCAATACATATTATAAAACAAAGTCCTCTGCCACGTTTATTCCGAGATAAACTCATAAAATACGGTTCATGCGGTTTTCATTAAGTATATAATTTGTTAAGGATTTTTTTATTATCAGGGCGCTAGTAAAAAAAAAAGTGCGTATGTACTTATGTACACGCGTTAGAAGTTATACTTCTTTGGCATAACAAAAAAATCTAAAAATCTTTTGAAAATTTTATCTTTCGCCTAATTCAACGTTTGTAGAAAAAACGACACTAACAATAGAAAAAGTTGACTATAGCTAACTTCAGGGTGTCGGTTTTTTGTGACGGTTTGCGCGCGCATCGTAAAAATTTACTCTCATCGTTTCCCTAACGCGTCAAAAGAAGTATAACTTCAATAAATATTTTAAACAACATGATCTAAATCAGTCTATTAGTTTTTGTGTGATTCGTGCACATCAGCAGGACTCTTATCATTTTATTTATATGTAAGACTAGCGGACCCGGCAGACGTTGTCTCTTCCTTTTTATAAAAAAAAATTCCTTGACAAATTATATACCAAAACGTTCTTCGTGAATCAATTTATCCACTGGTGAAAACCGCTCGAAAATCCGTTCAGTAGTTTTTGAGTTTATCGCGAACAGACAGACAGACAGACGCGGTGGGGGACTTCGTTTTATACTATGTAATGATAGGTTAGTCAGGTAGGCAGGACATGATAATTATGTCCGACTAGATTGCGATCACCATACACTATGTGTAACACTCGTAAGAGTTGTGCATTTAAGCGAACCGTGTACTGAGATCAGCTGATGGATAACCAATAACCAAGCGAGTAGTAAAGTGTTTGAAAGTGACTGGATCGTGACCAAGATGCATATGGTAATAAATGAGTCACAATGGCTCTCCTTTAGTACGTCACAGTGACTCTCTGTTAGTACCTAACGTTTCGGGATCAGTCAGTGTATATCCATTATAATATTTTGACATTAGGCACAATGTCGTCACTTTACCAGAGTATTACAATTTAAAATAATAAAGACATTAATAAAACATTTCGCTCGAGTCCCCTCATTCCTTCTATTTCAGACACTTGTAGTGAAATAATCAAATATCTATGTGTTTTAAGTCTGCCATTGTCGTGGCTTTATTTGATACTTCTGTTTTTACAAGCGCCCATAATCTATGGTGACCACTAACTATCAGACAGATCGTGCGCTTGTTTGCCACCCTCGTGTTATACAAAACGGGCTTGCGATTCCGATAAACGCGTACGTAATAAAACTGAACGTTGATCAAAATCTACGACATTAAAAACTCATAGTATAAATAATGGAAAACCCCAAAAACGAGTTATAAAAAAATACATAAAAAATATATTTATGCGACGCATATGATGCCATTCTGGCAGTCGTTGACGTAAAACCATGATGCATCAAGTAAAAAATCCACTGTTCTAAATTTTGACATGATTTCTTGTAGACGGGTTTTTGTCACATCTGCATTTAGGAATTACGTGACTTTATAGTAGTTAAAACATTAAAACAGCTTGAACAATAACAGAAAAAAAACTACACAATCGTAAGCCATAACTCGTACAAAACAGTTGTACAAAAAATCAAACATTAACAGCATACTACAGTAATGCATCATTATTTTGCATAAAGTAATTAATATATTAACTTCTATTTGTAAGAATGATTCCGAAATAGTTTTTAGCTTTTGACAATATAACTCTTAAGGCGCATTTAAACTGAACGAACATAGAGCTAGAACAAGAGCTTTCTTTCTCGATCTTTTAGTGTAAACGGAAGATCGTTCTTAGCATTTACACCAAAATATCATCGAGCAAGAACGAGAACCAAGAACTAGAATTCTTGCACGATAGATGTTTAGATCAGCCGAGCGAGTGCTCATTCGTATCAATTCTGTGGTTGGTAGTGCTTCGCTATGGCGGACTCTGACAGCAATGTTATAATTAATTGCAAGTGGTGCATTTATCATTCTGTCTCAAAAACTCAAAAAGTGGGTGACAAATTTAATGCAGTTTGCGAGTTGTATTTTTATAGTTTTCAAACGTCGGATCCCACAGACATCTTGAATTTTGGTAGGTTTCTATCATAAATATGCATTTTTCTTGAGACCAATCCATAGTTGAATCGATGAGATCCAGATGGCTCGAACACAAGAACACTTTGAAGAGACCGCTCCGGGGAGCGAGCGCGTCCGAACACGCAAGAACGCTCTAAGCATCTGTTCGCACGCTTTAGTACCGTTTACGTCAAGCGAGCGAGCATTCTTAGAATATTCCATAGAATCTTTGCGAACGCAAACAAAACAATGAAAGAATACTCTACGTTTGTTTACACTGAACGAATTTGATACAGTAGGGATAGCATGAGCATTCGCTCGTCTGATGTAAATCGGCCTTTAGGGCAATAAAGATTCGGAGAGTAAATGTGAACATTCAACTCTTTACGTTTGTTTATTTAAGTGAATATAAAAAAAAAACTTTAACAAAATACATTACAAAGCACACTTATTATATTATTACAGTACACAATAAATAAAAATAATAACAGAGTGACAGAGCGAATTAATTCAACAGCCATTTGTATCTTTCTAAATATTACTGTTTATGAAATACTATTCGAGATACAGCCTATTTCCATATTCTGTACAAATAATTCAAACAGTGTCATAATTCAAGAGATAAGCACCAATTTTAAAATTGGGGAAAATATTTCACTTGGTCGTGAAAGGGTTAAATTAATTACCTGGTGTAATGTGCCTGACCGGGATCACCGTATCCCAACACAATGTCGTGTAACCACTCTGGAACTACGCACTCGGTGTTCATCAACTCTCGAATCGTTTCTAGCACGGCTTTGAAGTTGTTCTCTTTTGGTTTGCGGCGCATTACTATGTTGAAAGTTTCATATACGTCCTATTGATCATAAAAAAAAAATTAATTGAAAAATAATTCATAAATTAAAAAAAAATCAAAGTAAATACATAAATAAACATTTGAATATTTATGAAACGAGGGATTTGTACACCGATTCTTCATACATCCATACATTTTGGATCTAACGAGTTTTGATAAGAACAGATGTTTAACACGTACTAATCTAAAATTATTTAAATTATTGACATACCATTTAAAGTTCTATAAAAAAGGCCTACACTACCTGACTTTCGATATTACATGTCCGGAACAAGACCGAGATAGTCGGCTAAGTTCGGTTTTGGATAACGTTATCCTTGTCTATCACAGTCATTACACAACACATGCGCTGTGCGATAGAGATAATGTTCTACAAAACCGATGAAAGCCTGTCGGAGCCGAAAGGTTTGCTCTTTTTCCCGACGTACTAAATCAAGAGCCGAGTACTCCATCTATAAGGATGTAAAATCTGCATAACCTTGGTAAAAAAAATACAATTTTTACTCGGATATTGACTTCCGGTGTCAACAACACGAACACATTAATTACACAAGTTTTTAGAATAATTAAATCAATTAAGTATTGAATAACATTATATCTCAATTTTATAAATTGATCACGCTGGGTTTAATGTTTCGAATTAACGATAACATTTCATTGGCTAATGTATCTGTCATATCACACAGGCATCTGGTTGTCTCTCCGTGGCATAATGGAACCGTAAGTACATATACGTTCAACGAATGGAGCGACCATATCCTTGTAAGACTAAGAATAAAAAAATAACTGTAAACAGAGATACTGCATTTCTGACCTCCAAATATGGACTATTTTATAACATATATTTAAATAAATAACCATTACAACCGGGAAGGAAAATAACAGGTTATTTTATCCTGTTTAAAATAAGTACAATAATACAACTTCCTCATCGTTTAATGGATTCCATTGATACTTAAGTATAGGAGATATCATGCAATTGATGTACCGTTTAGCCGAGCCTCATGAAATTTTGTGTTATATTATAATGCAACTAGCGGGCCCGGCAGACGTTGTGCCGCCCTGATTAAAAATAAATCCTTGACAAATTATAAACCAAAACGTTCCTCATGAATCACTTTATCCACTGGTGAAAACCGCATGAAAATTCGTTCAGCAGTTTTTGACTTTATCGCGAACAGACAGACAGACAGACGCGGTAGGGGACTTTATTTTATACTATGTAATAATAATACGGGCTCATAAAACTACACGAGAGTTTTGATTTTATTTTTCACTTTTTGGAAAGATTTCGAACTAAATTTTCTAATTTCACGATAACTAAACAGATGGATTGGGTGATAGAAACCAAAACTTTAAAAGTAATCACAAGGAGTATAAATTATGTGGTGATAATGATAATCTTCATATCGAGATATAGCTATAAGAAGACCTCGCGAATCCTTAAAAACGAAGTTCCATGAATTCTGTATCTTAACTCTACCTTCCCAATACATTCTTGATAATTTAATGTATGTCCGTAAAAACTTTGAAAACCTGCATTTTGTAAGGGACCGGCATGATGTAAATACTAGAAACTGTGACAAACTGGTCGTCCCATGTTTCAGACTTAGCAAAACCAGTAATAGTTTCTTAGGTAATAGTGTTAGGTTTTACAATAAAGTCCCAAAACATATTACCGATTTGCCAGACTGTAAATTTAAGCACCATGCCAAGCGGGTTTTAGTGTCGAAATGCTACTATAGAGTGGATCAATACGTGAACGATGGTGACGTCTGGAATTGACTCCTCTCTGTGCATCCACTAAAAACGGTATTGTAACGTATAATATATTTGCAATATATATATATATGTTAAAAAGATGTACCCGATCGAGTTTCTTGCCGGTTCTTCTCGGTGACTGGGTTGTTTTCCGAACCGGTGGTAGTTCTGACGTTCATAAGCGCTTTATTAGGGCCGAAACTGAATAAAGTATTTTTGATTTGATTGGATTTTGAAGACATTATACATCTATTGATACACGTATTCCTTTACTCTAAGCATAGATTACCATCTATGCTAAAAGAGAGAATATTTACATTATGTCGCATTGTGATACAAGTTAACCATTTATTAAATCGCAGATACAACTACTCCTATAAATAATTTGTATAATTGATTTATAACAAATACATTTCATTTGTGCTGAAATGACTCGAGTATACTAACCTCATTTCCTTTACTCGCGCGATCTAAATCGAGTCTATACTGATTCGGATCCAGCAATAGACGAAATGTCCTAGAGTCTCCCTCCAGTTCGGGACGTGGTTCGGGACCTTCCTCGATCACCCTGCCCGAGGCATCGAGCATACCTTCGACCTCGCAACCCCGAACGTACACTATACCAGCTTGTTCCACCATGCTCTTCCTGTAGTTGTATTTAGTACCTGCGAGATATATATGTGTATTCATAGCGGATGTCGGATGAGACGTAAGCGAGTGACAAAAAATCGTTGAAAACTAAAGATCACATTAGTCCTGAAGAAGAGCTCTGGTCGCATGCCAAATTTTACTCAAAAATTTACTAACCGTGATCTAGCACTCAGACAATCGTTCCAACATAAAACTTTTTATCCAGAGATATATATACTCGTGTGTGGATTTTGGTGAATATTACTTCCTAAAATCACTAAATAATAAAGTAATTCTAAAAGAATTATCCGACGCGTTTTATAAAACATGGTGCACAAATAGCATCCAATTTCCAGTATATATTCAAAAATGTTATTATATTATGAGTATATCGCGACACTGTTTGCAGCTACAAAGGGGAAAATTGGCACAACATGAAAAACCTGGAAAAAGATTGAGGTCCTTTTTAAAAAAAATCTTGTATGGTAGCGGAGCATTTTCTAAGCCCGCCTGGTTAGCTATCACTCTCAAACTGAAAATATGTCACCAGCAGCTGCATTTGTGCCAGTTCTAGGCCTAGATTTGAAAAGTCTACCATTTTCGAGTACATCGTTATTTAAAATCAGGTGAGATTATTTAAAGGATAAGACGATAAGATTATTTAAACGATAGAAAGTATTAAAAAAACTTACCGATACCCTGTGTCGGTCGCACAGTGACTAGAAAACATACATCGTGTTTCCTAAGACTCTCCCACTCGTGCTTAATCTCATTTCTTACGCTGAGAGTCACTGTTACATCGGCGCGAACACGAGACGGTGCCTTTTCACCTATGTTGGGCTTGGCCACCTCAACGACTGCGAAACTCTTTATGGGATGTGCCATTCGCGCCCAACCCCCAAAGTATACACTATCATCTTCTGCTTGCCTAGTAATACAAGGTACTCTATAAGTATTATATAGGTAATTGAAGAAAAAAATAGAATTAAATGCTAATGTTACTACTTGTCCGGGCGTTTTCATATTCTCTTATATAAGTAGATCGCGATTCCGGGCTTTGACCACTTCCTAATGGTTCGTTCTCACCTTAACGTACGAAGGACTGAGCGCTGACGGATACTTTTGTGTTTTTTAGGTTTTCTAAATGAACTAACACATTTCAGCAATAATTATGTGTACGTGTGTGTAGCGGTGTGTTTTACGGCTTGTACGGGTCTATGGAAATACCGAATTTAGGGTTGAACAAGGCAATCCCGGAAACCATTTCGATATTCACGATAACACTAATTATACACTCACACATTGATAATATAGTAAATAAAGCTTCCAAAGCCCTAGGTTTCGTCTTAAGATTATAGTCGTAATTTAAATGAATTAAGACTCTGAAGATATTGTATTGCGCCTTTGTTCGTAGTCACTTAGAATATGCTTCTCAAGTTTGGAACCCTAACTATAATATATACATCACACGTATTGAACGAATTCAAAAACGCTTCCTTCGATATTTGCAATTTAGAACTTCTTATTACTTTACCGATTATATAGAACGATGTAAACATTTCCACTTTTTGCCACTCTACGAGCGACGTAAAATAGCCGATTTAATTTATTTAAGTAATATAGCCAATGGAATTATAGACTGTCCAGAATTATTATCTAGAGTTCAGTTATGTGTCCCTACAAATACATTAAGAAAACCGAAGCTATTACATGTGCCACTTGTCAGGACGACATATCGCCAAAATGCCTTTCTGATCCGAGCATGTAAATATTTTAATTCATTAGACAATAACCTAGATTTATTCTCAGATAGTGTATCATGCCTTAGAAAATGTTTCTCTAGAGATTTTTTTACATAATATCAACTTTGTGCGTGTAATCATGTTATTATTTGTACATCTATATTGGTAGCTGTCTTTTCTTTCTTTATTTATAGTTTTTATAAGTGGAAATTTGTAATTAGCCTTAGTATGTTATTTATTTGTTATTTTATTAGTGTTAGCTGTAAGTTTCCCTAAATAAATAAAATAAAAAATAAAAAATATTATTATTTAATTGATAAAATCTTTTTTTGTTTACTTCAGATATATTTTATTCATAGACCACTTGTACTGTAAAGGCAATTATATTGTATTCGCGGTATGTGCCTATATTAAGTGTATTTCAATAATCTTTATATTAAAAAATAGTTAACACAACCAATTTTATTGAATTCAGTACTTAAACTTTAACTTTCACTCTATCAAGAACGGAAATTACTTCAGGTTAAATAATAGATCATCCATTATCCAGCCAATTATCTAATACACTATTATAAAATATTTGAAAATGATTTAAGTGCTAAATGAGTTCGAGGTATAGATTCATCATCCACTGAATGATAATGATGGTGCCATCTTACCTAATGGCGTATTAATCATCAATAATTAATACGTCACCAAGGTTGACACTATCATTATCATTCAGTTGGCCGAAATTAATGGAACCTTAATTACCGAGAGTACAAAAATTCAACACAGAATACAGTGACAGCTTATCCGGAAAGATTTAAAAAAATAAAAAACATTAATGGTAATACAGTGGACCCCCGGTAATCTGGCACCTCCTGTAACCCAACATCTAATACATAATAAATATTTTTTGTTTTTTTTTCGAACTGACTACACTATTGACCTAGCAAGATCTTAACAGCTTCACCGGACTACTAAGGCGAGCGCTTGGGGCGCTCAGCCGATACCAGTATTTTTTTGACAATCTTCGCTATGGTTGAACAGGTTACAACTTGATTGATTCATATTATGATTTTTATTCATAGTTTTTTTATTATTTTACTACATATGTACATTTATTTGTACAAAATTATTTTCTAATATAAAGTTATTATTTTTTTAAAGTTTTATAGCATTGACGTCAATTTGATAATAAAACGTAATTTCTCTATTGTGTTGTTTAATTTACTAAATTCGACATACATAATAGAATCTTATCATTGCATCTATAATTCGTCAAATTATAAGGTATTCTATAGTTAAAAGAAACTGGGCTATAGGGGGTCTTAGGCAGTACTCTATAATTCGACAAATTCGATAGTTTGACACTGCCTTGCAAAACATTTACCGGGTCACCGGGATTCACTGTATTGACGATGAACGATTCGAATATTTAAGTGAAAGTCCCCATAAACTTAGCCCACGATTGCCTTTTAAAGAAACCAATCTAGAAAAAGTAATATGACGCCACAAGATGAACTAGACTCTCCGCCGTGAGTGCCAACAATAGGTCAAGAGTTAGGTTTTTTTTTTATCAAACTGACTAACGCTATTGGGCTGACGGGCATTAACAGCATCACCGCACTACTACGTTGACCGCTTAAGGCATTGAACCGCTTGGTAACAAGCTCAAGGTTGCAAAAGTGCTCGAATCTCGGCTTAGGCTTAGTGTTGCCTTGGAAGCAATATCGCGAATCTATCTAAGCCAAACAAACTAAGCTAACCATGCATATAAGAATTAGTGAGGAACACATGTATAACAGCATGTGTGTCTCACGAACTTAAACATGTATTTTGTATCTGGTCTAGAGCAAGATCAGCTGGTCTTTAGTATAGTTTCTATAACCATATGGACATATACATGTAGATTTTTATAGTGAGATATAGTAACTTAAAATCAAACTAACTCTATTTATTAAAATTTTCAAAAATATACCTAGGTGTATAATATATACTCGTATATATATATATATATATATATTCTCATAAGTGGTAGAGCTACGCTGAAGCCAGTGATAGCTTGGCTAGCCAAATGGGTCGGCTCTCTCATTGAAAACCGACGTGAAGTAACAGTACTACCAAATACAGGCTGGCAACGCACTTGCGACTCCCCCGCTATTGCTAGTGTCTATGGACGGTAGTGATCACTTAACATCAGGTGACCCAACCGTTTGATTGCCTATGATAAAAAAAATTGGTTGATTTAATAGAGATTTTTAATGCAACATTTCTTTAATTGATAAATAAAAAAAATGACATACCATGGTGCTAATCTATAAACGGCGTCTTCTATGTCTTGTCGTATTTCATCTGCAGATAAAATAGATTATTAATATGTCATATAATTAAAAAAATGTTTAATACACTTGGATATTTTAAAGCACTCTAGAAATTTCGTTGACTTTTGAGTTTGACAGGGAGGCAACACATACATCATAATATTCAGGACTATCGACAATACCCGAATAGTCCGGTGAAGCTGTGAAGACCCTGCCAGGTCAATAGCGAAGTCAGTTCGAGAAAAAAAAAAAGACAATACCAGTGTTATTATTACAAATTACAGAAAAGTTAAATTCGTATTGAATACTTGCTTTAAAAAAGCTTGAGTAGTTTCATATTGAATGCACCGCGCTCGCCGACCGTTGCTGCGGCAAGCTCGCGTTATCCTTTTTCACAAGTCTAACTTTTTTTTTTTTAGCATATTTTTGTTTAGCATAACCGCACCGAGATAAAATAGCAATATGTCGAATGTTAAACGAGCGCGGTGCACTTAATACTTTTTCCAAAATCTATACCAAAACTTTTTTAAAGCAAGTATTCAACACGTATTTAACTTTTTTGTAATAACACCGTACATGTTTAACATTGTATAAACGAATTATACTTTGTTTTATTACGGGCTGCCAATTGCGATTACATTGTGAAATACCAATTTATCTTAAATCAGATTGAATAGGCAGTCTATTGTTAAATGAGTCATTGGCCTCAATCAATCGAGTTCGATGACGTTATATCAATAATTAGATCCTATTGTATTTGATTACAGTTGATCTGAATATTGATAGCAATTTTTGACGAACATTATAATCGTGTTACAGAATTACATTACAACCACATCGTACTTTTGAAGCACGACTTAGTTTGGTAAGCGTCGTACGACAAAAACAAAAAAAAAAAAACAAAATCGTTTTCCCAAAAAACATACTCTAAAAAAGCATCAGACATGTCTTGGATTGTAATAAACCTATCAAACAGTTGTTGCCCACAGTTTTCTTTTCTTCTTCTGACTAGTTATCTCAATAAGATTTTAAAATAGGCCACACCACAGAAATAAAAATGAACACTCCTATCACTTCGTTTTTATGGTAAATTATAGGTAAACCATGTACTTTCGTTTCAAAGATCTCGAACGAATTTCACTTCAACTGAGCTTATTATACTTTTACGGTACATCCACATACAGTGAGAAAGCCTAAAAAAACACGTAAACTTTAATATTAAATATTAAGAAAATATTGATTTACAAAACATTTAAAAGCAGATGGTCTACGAAGTAAGTTTTCCGTTGGGAACATCTGGCGATCACGTCTTGCTTTGCGCGACGGAGCGAAAGGAAACGGTTACAGCTGCATTTTAACCGTCTAACCTCGCACATTAAAAGATAGCTTCAAATTCATGCGGAGAAATATTTTGTAAAAGGTAAAATTACAACGGTGTCTTAACTATTAACTGATTAATACTTCTTTTAAATTTTTTTTTTCTCGAACTGACTACGCTATTGACCCGGCATGGTCTTCACAGCTTCACCGGACTACTAAGGTTGGCGCTTAAGGCACACAACCGATTTGGGTTTTAGGTAACATACACAAGGGTGCACGCACACCTCGGCTTGGGCTGTTACCTGGAAAAAGACGCGTCTGTCCTAGCTAACTATTCTAAGCTATTCATACAAATATACATTTGTGAACCATACAATCGAAATTGCATGATTCACAAATGAATACGAGTATATCGGATTGAAACTTCTTTTAAATCATAGTAGATATAATCCTAACTAATATTCTAAACTGTAGTCGTAAATGAGTGTATTGAGAGTGAGAGTGAGTTCGTTTGATACGCTTTCACGTCGTAACTATGAGTAGTAACCGATAACCATAACATTTTGCATGTCAGAGGTACAGTAATGGACATAAGGGTAAGTTTCATCTAGAAAAAAGTACTGCTCCCGATGGACACGTCAAATCCATATTAATAGGAGCAAAGCAGGGGGCAGAAGCTAGTAAATAAATACTTTGGAAAATGTATTATACTGATACTTTGGACACCGTAGGGCAATATAATGAACTAACGTTACATTACGGTTAAGTTTTCAATGTAACTCATACCAAGTATGTATATCCCACACAAGTTTTATATTTTACGAGTGTAAATATTGACATTATAATCAACCTTCTTGACCATTGAGATCATTTCAATCTGTATTAGGTCCGATCTGATTAGAGTCGCGAAAATTACAAATGTTACTCCAAAAAAAAACACTAAAAAAAAATAGAGTATTCCAAAGGACCCTAATAGTTGTCGTATCATATCAGTGTCCAGATACGAGTAAAACAACAATAATCAAGTTCAATAATTTAACCTCTCGATTTAAGACAGGGTTAAGTACATTACTATATTATATTACTTTTATAATATTTGTATTATTTCGTTCTACCAACTTCTGCTTTCTATTCTCCGGATATTAAAATCACAGAGTATCTAGTGTAGAGAAAACAAGAGCTCCTTGCGGTGCTCCTTTTTAAAGATACGCCTAAACGTCTCAGCCGGACACTTTGGGAACCCGTGGACAATTTCAATGACCGTATAATAATAGTATTATTGCTAATGTACACTGTGGAGCACGCGCATGTTGAGTCATACACAATAACGGAATTTGCAGAGGGGTAACTTAAATTAACTTACATGTGCTCTCGAGACGAAACAAATTGAAATTTCTCAACAAGTAATCGTGAAGAGTGAGAAATTGTAGATTCAATTTGGGAAGTGCCAAGCAATTTTCTCCGCTATATATCTCCGTGGGTACCACATTCTCATCCCATATGATCTCTTCAGTCGGATACAACGGCATTGAATTCAGTTCTTCCAGCTGGGATATACGTCGCTCGTGTCGTGAAATCTGTTTGAAAATGTTCCAATGAAATTTCTTATATCGAATGTATTGAATAACATACAATGAGATTATAAAAGGGGGCGTATAATGAACACTGATAATTTGTAGTATGATATTTTTAGAAGGGAGGTGATAAATAAAATTTTGAGATCCTATGTATATGACTCATTCTTGTAAGCTTTTATGATACTTGTGCTAAGGTGCATTAAATGGTAAGCATTCCTATCGTCAATGCGAATGTAGAATGAAGAATTCATGAATTCATGAAGAATGTAAGCATGGGGGATACAAATTCATTTTTCCATTATTGTAAGAACTGACGCGAAGTTTGCTAAACGTCTGCGATGGAATGGGCACAGTCGTAGTAAATAACATGTATAATTACCAACAACTCCTTGAGGAATATCTTGTCTAGTCTGTGCCATGATGCTTCATCTTCTTTGCCTTCTGGTGGTATAAGATTCAAATAAGTAGCTATTGCTCGAAGTGCTTTATCACTGAAAACAATTAAATTTGGTACAGGCCACTGCTTTACTCTTTTCTCTACTCTTCTACTCTACTCTATTCTTTCTTTTTTTATTCGGTCTTAATATAAAACACGATAAGACTCAGCTATAACACAACAACATGGTGATTTGTTATTTGAATCAAATCTTATTCATACTGACCTGAGATTGCCGAAATGTTTTTGTAAGGATTCCCTCGTGTCAACACTAGCCACGTTTGCTAATGCAAAGAGACGCAAATCGGGAAATTTAGAGAATGCAGCTTTCTGTGAAAGGAATTTTTGTGTTTAGTAAGATATTTAACGATAAAGAATAAATTTAAACGTAAAAGTTTTTTTTCCAGTAGTATCAGAAATATTACGCTCCGGATTCAGTGTGTTACCAAATTACTTGTCTAAAATTATCTTTATAAAAAATTGAGCCGTCACGGGACGCCTGGCGGATGTGAAACATCGAAATTGTTCGAATCGAACAAATCTCAAATTACACTATAGGTATGCTAGCTCATTGCGGCAAGAGAGATTGCGCACAGTCGCTTGCGCATGGCATCGCGTCACCACGTCTCACACACTCGCCACGCTAACAATCAGGTTTACCCGCGCCTATAGATGTTTCACACCAATAACTGCGATTTAGCTCTTATTTAGATTTGTTTTATAAAAAAATTAATAAACATAAAATAAATTACACATCCTAGACGTTCTATAAAATGTCTTCTGCACTTCCTATCGACAACGACGAGTATAGTTTCTTCAAGTAAACTAGCGTCGATACGCATTTTGATAAGTTATTTCTATGACGCCGATGTTTACTAAGAAACTAAACACAAGTTATTTTTTAACTTATTACTGTTTTATTTTAATAGATAATATTTTATTGACCATTGTTAATTGATTAATTATTACGATTTATAATTTCAAGGCCCGTCTTATTGTATGTTTTATCTAGTATTTTATCTATAATGTGTTTAAATTATAAACTTAATTGTTTTAACTATTTATTTAGAGGTCCACCTTCGACCATAGTTCATTGATTTTTTAAAGTTTGAATTTTATTAGGGTTCTTTTGTCAATTGTTATAATATCATTGTAGAATGTAGAATGAAAAAGGGTAATTGGAACGTAAGAGTAAAATAATACATACAGTCGAACATAGCAACCTCCTTCACAACCTTTTTTGAAGTCCTTTATTGACAGATGTCAAAATGTCTTTTTTATTTACATGTGTGTATATTATGTGTATGTGTATGTATATATGTATGTATGTATGTAGTATGTGTATATATTAGGGTGGTTCATTTCCGCAAATTTTTTTTTTTCGTTGCTCATGCAAAATATTAACCTACATATAGAAAAAATATTCTCACTAAGTTTGAGCTCTTAATATTAATTTTAAGTACTTACAATTTAAATTTAAAGTTTTACCATTCAAAACGCATATAAAAAAATCTTTTTTTTTTTTTTCAAAATTCTAATGCTTACCCGGCTTTTACAATATTGCAAATCGGTTTGATGGAACTTGTGGGGAATTTCACGCTCTTTAAAATAGTCTTAGTGTTTTTTGTGTAACTCGCACTGATTCACCAGTAGGAGTCGTCAAAGTACAATTTTTGAAAAAAAAAATAATTTCTCTTAAATTTTCGAGCAAACCGCTAAAAGTAGGAAGAAAAAAGAACTGACTCATAAAAAAAGGTTATCCGAATTTCATGAATTTACAGCCATTTTTATACCGGAAAATGTAATGATTGATAAATACTAACTCATAATGTTATTTTTTTTTTCTATATGTAGATTAATATTTTGCATGAGCAACGAAAAAAATATGTTTGCGGAAATGAACTACCCTAGTGTATATGTTGTGTAAAATTGAAGCAGTAGTGTGAGTAATGCTTATTTTAATTAATTTAATGTACTTCTTATGCATTTTATATAAAATTCTTTCTGCACTTCTCCTCCATATAAACTTTAACTATTCCAAATTTCACGTTCATCCGTTCGCGCATTTCTGTCATAAATGGATACAAAGTTTAGGTTTCACGTATTAATATATATGATGATATATAAAATATTTTCGAAACGTGCCGTAATAACGCATAATCCCTGGTTAAACTTAACTGCTGCTAGAAAAATATTTAAAAAAATGTGACACGTTTGTAATTAGTAGGTACTCTTTACTTTATCTATAACTAAGTCATATTGACTACATATTTGACTATATATTGACATAGTGAGTGTTGGTGGCTGTAACACAGTTATTAACTACAGCAGTCACTAATGCTCATGTAATTATAATTTTGCTAGTAATTCGGCTAGCTAATATAATATAATAATAGTAATATAGTTATAATTACCATTCTAACATTTCTTTGTAAAATTGTATATATATATAACTCTGTAAAATTGTATATGTATTGTATATGTATAAATAAATAAATAATAAAATAAATTAATATTGCAACAAACCCTTAGACAAAAAAAAAATCTGTACACAGTTACATAAGGAAGTCAAGTATCTTAGGTTAAATTTTGACGATTAATGTTTCTGATAGTTTACCAGTTTCGTACAATATGTTGCATACAATCGTTTTTAAGATGAAAATGTGGAGCTAAATATATTTTTCTAAAGCTGCTAACGTTCGTCCCGGCATACTTGCAGCGTATGATATCGAAAATACATCGCTATGATATTGTGTCGTATTGTGTTCCTAGTTTAAATATATATCTATACATATAATAAAAATGAAGTGTCTATATGTAATATCGAAATAACAACCAAGTCTGATTTACATAACAACTAACTTTATTTAGCTCCACCCACATATAATAATATACAAGACTTTGTAAATGTTACTCAAATGTTACTCACCTGTAATGATGTGATCCTGGAGTAGTGCAATAACGTCATATCACGATCAGTCATTGGATCACCGGTTTCGTCGCTTATCTCAAATCGAGCATAGAACTTCAACATTTGCAATAGCTGAAACAAAATATAAAATAAAACATAATAAACTCTGGAAGGAAGTATTGGCGTACTGGAAATAGTTTTATTTATTTACTAGCTCTTGGTCTCCACTTCGCTCTATCACTCGAGAACACTACATTATTTCTGGATGAAGGGTACCATAATATGTCATTTTTTGTACCCCTGACAACATTATTGTATATTTCACGATGATCTAATGAAAAGTTAATGCGTAACAAATTAACTTTCACATTTATAATATTAGTTAGACTTAAACAATTTGTTACACCCCAGTTGTTCCCCGTTACACTTTAGAAGACAAAGTATTATATCTGTATTATGCTTTTCAACAACACAACAACAAATTCTACATCTAATTACAGGCAAATACAGGATACAACCGTAGTTTCGCCAGTATTTTGATAAGCTCGCGGTCTGCGTCTCCGCCAGTCGGAAATATAACCTCGAGTAAGGTAGACGACAGCACAATATCTCGTTGCGGCACGGACGCCGTTCGCGCAAAAACATACGAACAGTGACCGCGTATTAAATCTTATAACGGTTAAAAGAACGTTTAGTGTTATTCCTTGATTTCAATCTATTTGTAAGATGGTAACATAAATTACAATCGAAGCATACATGTACCGTGAACTCCTTGAAAATATGCACTACTTTTTATCACTATACAAACACATTTTCGTACAAACGACAAATTTACATATGTTAATAATGTAAATTTATTTACGGTTACGTGCAGTGAGTATCTGTAAAATGGAGTTTAAATTGAAAGACGTTTTTATTATGTTGGTGTTGAGTCTTTCGTCGGTGAATGCTACGCGACAATGTTGTCCCGCGGGACAGTACTACACAAAACGGAATTCTTCGTGCTTGGAGCCGATAACAAACAAAACGACGCCGATTTCGTTGGACTGTAAAGAAGTGTTCGCCTTAACGAAAGGGTTTTCTATCGATGATGATGGAGGCTTACTGATACTCGTTTCAAATAACACCTATACAGATATCAACTCCGATTTGTAAGTAATACATAATTATAATTGATAGGGTTAGTTTCATTGTAAATGAATTGCTGAAAATCATTCTCAGCGTTTTTGGAATATTTAGCTACGTTACATAAGACCAAAATTAGATATATTCGATATTATTAGAGATTCTGAGAAGAAAGGAACTTAAAATGGTTCAAAAATATTCCTGTTTTACACCTGCCGCAAGCGCATATGTAGTACTTATGAATCCATGTCTAAGCTTAGCCAGTTACTCTTATTCTATTCTCTTATGCTATATTGAAAAGCTAGATTTCGTAAAAAAAACCGCTACAATCTAAATACTAGAAATTATGACAAACTGGTTGTCACACGTTTTAGACTTAGTAAAACCGGTAATAGTTTTTTGGGATATAGTATTAGATTTTATAACAAAGTCCCAAGGGATATTACCGATTTGCCGGATTACGAATTTAAGCGCCATGTCAAGCGGGTTTTAGTGTCAAAAGGCTATTATATAGTGGATCAATATGTGAACGATGGTGATGTCTGGAATTGACTCATCGCTGTGCATCCATTAGAAACGTTTGTGACATTTACTTTTATATATAATATATTATTATTGTAAATATTATATATATTTGTTAAAAAGACAAACCAAATCGAGTTTCTTGCCGGTTCTTCTCGATGACTGGGTTGTTTTCCGAACCGGTGGTAGTTTTGACGTTCATGAGTGCCTTCTTAGGGCTTAAATTGAATAAAGTGATTTTGATTGATTTTGATTCTCAGACCGGCGTGACAAAACTTCGTCTACTTGTCGCGCTAAAATAAACGACAAAGATGATTCGATAAAAGCGGAGTCTTTCCCACACCTGTGCGAATCCAACAACTCGGAATCAGCTTCCGCTAAGTTTCTTTGATATGCATAAATACCGCCAGCCCTGTCTGTTATCATGCTGCGCCTTTCGTCATAGAACCTGATAGTTTTTAACACATGATGATAATGTGTTCTCACACTTACGTTTATTGCGACCATAGACAAGAGTTAGAAGCAATACACGCAGATATGAGAGCAGAATTAGGCTACATCGTTATGAGGATATCGTTAAACGCTAGACACATGTAAGCAAGTAAAAAAAATTGTTAAGTAAATCCTTTTACTACTTTTACAAATAAACGATAAAAGATATTCGGATAATCATTATTTACTCCATACAACTTATAGTAACATACAATAAAAATATAGGTATACTTGTTCATCTATTAGTCTAAGTTTTTGCTGCTCATTTTAGATTTATTATAAATTAGCGGGCCCAGCAGACGTTGCCCCGCCCTGACAACAAAAAAAACCTTGACAAATTATATACCCAAACCTTCCCCATGAATCACTTTATCTACTGGTGAAAACCATATGAAAATCCGTTCAGTAGTTTTTGAGTTAATCGCGAACAGATAGACAGGCGCAGTAGGGGACGTTGTTTTATAATATTATTCTAAATTTATTTCAAATTACCATTTGCTCGCTACTTCGCTCTCATTTATGAAGATTTGATATATCCCTCCCTCGGGAAGAGTATATTTTTCTAGATGAAGGTACACTATGTACTTTTCTGTACTCCTAATATCGTATATAAAAAAATGTTATGATGATTGGTTAATGAGTTAAGGCATGAAAGCGTAACAAACTCAATTTACTGAATATATAAATATTAGAATAAAATAATATTTATTACAATGTTCGAGTCACAACAAGTCTATCGATTGAGTTTTGAATATAATAAGGCAATTTATACAGATATTGAAAAAGTTGTGATATTAGTAATATTATGTCTAGAAATCGTTCTTGTAATAACTTTTTGGATAAACATATTGTAATTAAAAATCAAGACGCAAAGATGGAGAGAGTAACATAAATAATAAATCAATTTTATTTATAAATATACTAACCGGTAGGCCTTGTCGCCTTTTACGGCCTTATGAAGTGATAAATACCACTTCACAGTTGCCCGCCCTTATGTAGTATGGGAACCGTCAATCTTTACAACCACGTACCTGAGTTTACATTTTTACCGGAAAAAAAAACTTCATAAACAGCTTCGAACTCTTTTATGTTCTCTCGAAATAATATACATTCGTATTCTCATATTGCTACTTCGAAACTAACTAAAATATTTATTCCTTTTTGTTAACATATAAAGTCGTTTTTTTTTATATAAGACTATTTGCCAGCGACGTCGGCTGCGTAGAATTAGTACTGCGAGTAGTTTTTTAAATCTTCATACTATTTAAATAATAAAAAGAACTGATCAGTGGTTTTGACGTGAAAAGGTGATGCAATTAGTTACAACCGTAGACAATTATTAAATTGATTAAATTCAATAATTTCCAAATTAACTTCATTGGTCCAAAATGCAAAAATATTCTTTATTTCTTGTCAAAAATATAATAAAGATGAGTTTTATATCTCTAACCTGAGAAATGATTAATTCAAAATACAAATTTCCACTCCGCTTTTCACTCTCTTAAGGAACTATTTAATATATAAACTTTCTTATACCTATCTCTCCCAGGGTCTGAAATAATTTCCATAACAAAGTGCATCTAAATCGGTTCAGCGGTTTAAACGAGAACACGTAACAGATGGGCAGAGTTACTTTTCAAAAAGGTTTTTATATTTTATGAAACTTATTTTCTTTCGAATTAAACGATCTTAATCCTATGGTGAATTCATGCTTAATTAAGACTTTTTATATTTTATTTGAACACAATTTCAAGTCAATTATCGATGTCATCAAAAAAAATCTTGAAAATAACTAAGTATATCTGTAGGTTGTAATTACGGTTTCAGTCATTCTCATATTATTTCTGCCAAAAAATAACACTGTCACAGATTATTCTAATGGGAATTTTATTAATCCATTTGTTCCTATTTTGGTATGGACGTGTTGTTTACAATTTCATTATATTTCTGACTCATTTTCATGAGTCAAATGATTATGAAATATAAATTATATTTAATACCGGCTGCTATATTCTTATAAAATGTATCCTTTATACTACTATTCCACATCAAAATCCGTACGTATTTTACCCAAAAACAACAAAACAAACGTATTTTTGCATTTATGATAAATATTAGATTAAGTTCGGAATTTATGAAATTGGGCATAAAATTAGTTATAATTTTTCGTCTGAGAGCTGTTAGATGGATCAAAACCTGGACAAAAGGAATGAGACCACAAATGGTACCATTTATTCCAGTTTTGGATTTATCAGATACAAACCAAAAATGGACCTTTATCCAGTTGTGTCAGTACATACATACATTAGTCATTGTGGAAACCATTATAAATGTTCACATCCGGATTTGGGTTAGAACAGTAAGTAGGTATTTCAGTTCCATTTCGCCAGATAAGAGCGACTACAGATAATGATACTTTAATTTCTTTAGTACGAAAATATAACACATATTGCAAAAAAAAATCTACAATGGCAAAGCGCTTACTTTAAAACATCTCGATGTTCATAATTAATTTTCAAAATTATAAGGGCCTCCACTTCTTCGTTACTCCGTAACTTCCTAAAGGTTAAATCTGGTCGTGGATATGTTATACCAGGTGAACGTTTAGACAGTAGCAATATTTAACTCTGCACTCGATTCTCGTTCTAAATCAATAAAAAAATATGTGCTTAATATTTGACTTCATTATCTAGAAACATACAAAAATTATACTCAATCCACTAATCGTCTATGTCAAAGCAGAGTGTCAATGACCGTCGGGTGAACTGAAAGAGAATTGAAAGTGAAAGTGAACTAACAAAGGATAATTTTTCAAAGTTTGAATAAATAAAAGGATTTATTGTCCGTTTTATTATCGAAAGTTATTAACTCCTGGTCGGCGCTCGCAGGTTTTATCACCGGTCATTCAACCTGCACTTATTTAAGTTATTAGCCATTCTTTTAAAATTATGAGAACAAACTTCACCTAAGGTTCTGTTTGTTGTCTATTAGTATTTATTTTGATATTAGTATTTTACGTGTTAAATGTGACCATGAAGTCTCATATCCTATAATAATGCGAGTGTTTAACCTTTCACCTGGTATATATGTATAACAAATATTAAGCCCCACTCTTATCGCCTACCAGATCTTGGAAAAAACAACGAAATATTATCAATTCACATTATTCAATAAACAATTATCGATCACAGACCGATTATGTACCGATTTTCAAGTATTTAGATTTTTATCATTCTACGAATATAATTTTAGATAAATAAAGAATTTGTTCAGCCATTATTTTATTACAACAGAAGGCTTATGCTTAGAAGTGGGTTAAACTCGATCAGTAGTCTATTTCTGTCATACTTTTCAATAAGTATGTATTAATAAAAGTAATATACAAATTTTCTGAGTGAACAAATTGTTTTTTTTTTATGTCATAGGTTGCAAACGAGCAGGTGGGTCACCTGATGTTAAGTGATCACCAACGTCCATGGACACTGACAACACCAGAGGAGTCGCAAGTGCGTTGCCACCCTTTGGGGGGATGGGTTAGGGGCAGGAGAGGAGAGGGAAGGGGAGGTGGGCCTCCAGCGCTCTCACTGACCGAACGAAACGCAACAATGCAAGCACTGTTACTTCACGTCGGTTTTCTGTCAGAGGGTGGTACTACCCCGAGCGAGCCGACCCATTCATGCTAAAATCAGTAATAGTTTCAGCGTGGTTCTACCACCATTTGACCACCAGGAACTTATGCCATTGTTCTTGAACCATAAACAATAATAGCATCTAGTTGTCATAGAAGTTTTATATTACAGAAATATAATACATATTTGACTTATGTACGAAAGTGGCTATATAATACTTATTGTTAATATTTTTAGAAATCCTTCTCGTATCATCGGATTTCATATTGTTAGACACATCATATCTACATTTATGACGTTTACGATGGGCGAATTGATATATGTCATAACCTCGGAGTTTTTGGCGGGATCTTGGAATGCCATGTAGTGGCCTTTATATTTTATCCATAATCTCGTGTCATTTGGCTCTATATTGTGTAATGTTGGTGGTACTTTACGTAATATAGTTTGGTTAATGTGCACAAGTGAACTGGATCGGAAATACCACACATTGATTCTGACTTGCCACGAAAACTCCCAGGAAAGTTCTAACAAGATGGCCACCGTCTTGTTAGTTCATTGAAATGATAGGGAGAAACTTGTTATATCGTTACTCACTTGACAATGGCAGTATAGTCTGCTAGAGGACTGGTTGCCCAAAAATCAAACAGAAGAAGAACGTTTACGATGACATTTATTTGAATTTCGATGTTTTAAAATAATAAATTTTGTCCCTATTTCAGTTGTCTCGCAAATGCGACTTTAAAGAGTGATGTAAATCGCACTCACCCCATATCGGTGGCAGTGATTTGCTCTGACAATGATGAAGAAATATTGGATGACAGAATTTTGGGATATTGCATGACAATCTCAGTGGTGTTTTTGGCGCTCACTTCCTTCATATATACCTCACTTAGTGAGCTCAGGTAAGTGGAAAATAATAGTTTAGAATGTAAATATTTTTAAAAGTACTTAATTAAAACATGTTTCTGATTTATCACATGAGTTGTAAAGATAATCTTAAAGTGACACACTAAATCTCATGACTCCGATAAGAAAGAGTAACTGACACGACTCCGTGTTTACTTTTTACATATGCATATATTAATTAGGTTTTATATATACTTACAAACTAGCTGATTCTCCATCGTTTCGTTAGACATGGATAGATCGAATCGAAAAATAAGTAGCCTACAAACGACTACGGAAAATTCCGAATCGAATGGTCAAGGTCTTATACCGATACCTTCAGTAGTTTTGATATGATCGAGATTACATACATAGAAAAGAAGACATATCTGGCACCTCATATGCGAGTATGGTCACAAATTAAATAAATACAGTAGTGCTCATAAACAATTTTTATGAATGCGTCTTTTCATGTATTGAATTATTCAGAGATGCTGCGTCATAACGGTACAACGAACAACTGAATTCATAAGTTTGATTTATACAAAGCACCTACTGTTATAATACTTATCGCAACATGTTTCCATAAAGACTCGCTTGTTCCAATTCGATATAAAACTATCGATAACGGTAAATTATTAGCAGTACGTTATAAGTAACACTATGAAAAAATATTTGTAAACGCTGATAAGATTCACAAATATTCAAAATGTAGTATACAATTATAGAGGTATGTCGTTGTGCGCGCATCCCTTGAAAATTACTTCATAGATTCCGACCAATTCTTTTTTGGAGAACTTCTTAGAGACTCGTAGTCGTCATCTAAAGAAAATATCACGATAGCTTTATCTGTACATATAATAAGAATGTACTCTGTGTCTGTACTTTTTTGATTTTCGTGAAAAAAATTGTTGCAAGTGTCTAGGAATAAGTAATAGAATACATTTGAACCATTTTTAGGAATGTCTGTCTGTTTATTTGTATGAACCCGCATCACTGGTAAAGTACAGGGTGCACAAGAAAACATAACCAAGAAAATCATAAAGCATATCTTCAAGAATAACTCAGTCTTCGTTTCATTAACATCGGTCCATTCTATCAAAAGTTATTGTAATTTGAATGACGGCTCAAGTTAAGTACGAGAGAGGAGTTAGTAATCTATACTAATACTAGCGGACCTGGCGGACGTTGTCCTGCCTTGATAATAAAAAACATCCTAAAAGTCAACCGCAACGCCACTTACCGGGTCCAATTGTGGATCTAAACCATTCTCGGATCCACTGGAACACGCACACAAAATTTCATCAAAACCGGTCCAGCCGTTTAGCAGGAGTTCAGTGACATACACACGCACAGAAGAAATTTATATATAAAGATTATAAAGCTAAGTTTGTTTGGTTGAATGTCTCAGGAACTACTAGTCCGATTCGAGAAATTGATCGAGGAAGGCTATAAGTTATTTATCATCTCGCTAAGACCGATAAGAGCGGAGCACCAATGAATAATGTTTCAAAATCGGGGCCTTTTCCGTATGAGAGCTTCCGCTGCCTGTTAGACTATTAGTTAGCCCAAAGTAACTATTTCATTGGTGCTCCGCTCCTATTGGACTTAGCGTAATCATATATAGCCTATAACCTTCCTCGATAAATGAGCTATAAAACACTGAAAGACTTTCTCAAATCGGACCAGTAGTTCCTGGAATTACCCCCTACAACATCACAAACTCACAAATTCACAAACTTTACCTCTTTATAATATTAGAATAGAAGTATAGATAATATAGATTAACCGTAAAGAAAATGTAACACGCGATATAAGATCACATTAATTAATTAATAATAATCTTGAATAAATGAATCAGTCAATTCACATCTTTCTATATAATAAATTACAATGTGTGGTTCTGTTTCACAGAGATCTCCAGGGGAAAAGTATAATTAACTTTTGCAGCAGCTCGGCTATTGGTCTCGCAATACTAGTATATATGAAGCTCGCTTCTTACTCTGACATGAACCTCTGTGCTGCGAGAGGTAACAATATTTTTTAAATAAAATTACATACTGTTTGTATCGTAATTGATTATCTTATCTTTACCAAGTATTAAATTGAATTAAAAATCATTATCAATTAAGGTAGATTAATTTATTCAAATTTAGTTGAAATAATGACGTTTTGCTGTATCTGTATCCTTTTTATAAGGACTTATTTGTTGTTCTACGAATTACAGGTAAAAACCAGAATTCATAAGAATCCTATATTTGCAATATCATACTTCCTATCTTTTTAAGCAATACTAATAAATTAATACTAGATAAAAAAATAAATTGATATTTGTTATTAATAACCATAATTAGCCCTGATATTAAATTCATATTCGGATGTGACATATCCATGTACGTATAAGTTTTTTTTCTCGTACTGACTACGCTATTGACCTAGCAAGGTTTTTACAGCTTCACCGTACTACTATGTAATTGTAATTGATTTTAACGTTTCAAAGAGTATAAACATTTGTGTTTCGTTACTTTTTATAACAAAGATTTTAAGATTTTATAACAAAGGTTATAAACAACAAAAGGTTATTGAGATTGGTAATAAACAAATAATAATAAGTGATGATGATTCCACGACCACCTTCTGGCTCTCTGTCTACTTGAATTATGGATTCTAATTGAACCTCATCTATTTGTCGTTAAGATAACATATATCAATTGAATTATAAATATCAATGCAACAAGTATCAAGTAACATCCTATATATACAATGATATACACCAGCCAACTAGTAAAAATGTAAAATCATAATGTGATTTTTATTATCTCTAATACTTTAATTTCGAGACTGTCTCTAGGTTAAACTGCTCACCGTTGTAGTACATAGTTCTGTTCATATCCTATGTGTAGCAAAATGTAATAAATAATATATTCTATAATAAAATAAGTTAATGATTATGTTTTTGGTTTGTCAGGATTTTTCGCGTACTTCTTTGTAATGGCGAGTTTCTTCTGGGCGAATGCAATAGCGATACAAATTCTAGTAAGCACAAGGTACGTTTTATCTATTACTAGCTTTTCCCGTAACTTCGTATGTGTAGAATTCCTGTTTTCTTCGAATTTTCATACCCATACAATTTAAGTAATTAAAAAAAAAACAGTATGTTATATGTGAAAAGCTAATATGAATAAGATGTAATTAGTTATAACTCTAGGCAATAATTGAATTCAAATGCTTTAAATAATCCTCGAGTTAACTTAATTGGTGAAAAATGCAGAAATACTATTTATCTCTTCCTAAAAGTATAATTATGGTGAGACTTTTTATATCCCTTACTTGAGAAATGAGTTATTCTCCACATAAACTTCCAACACCTCTTCATTCCCTTAAATGGTTGATTTTCGGGATAAAAACTAGCCTAAGTCCTTCCCGGGGCTTGAAAATACATCCATAACAAATTTAATTAAAACCAGCGGCCTAAGCATGAATGGGTACTAATAATCACATTAATATATATAATTATATTATATTAATTATATTTATTTAATTATATTAATTATAATAAATTATTTATTTTAGAAATCCGATGATTATTTCCGACTATGGATGGAGAGATTTCACGTGGTATGCAGTTTATGCTTGGGGTTGCCCGATTATCCTAACTATATGTGCGGTCGTAGCGAACTACCATCCTGGTGATCATAAAAGGCCTGGAATTGGATTAAATCACTGCTGGTTTTTTAGTAAGTAGAGATTTCATTATATACTGTTAAAATAGGAAAATCCATGTAGGCGATTTATCAAATATTTTTATATTATTAGTTTAAAATCATAATCCAATATTAAATGCGAGCATCGCCGCGTTTGCGCATAGTATTCGTGCACTCGCGACAGGTGGACCGGCGTCGGCCGGTCTGCTACCGATGCGCCAGAGTTCCTGAGTTAGCCACGCAACGACTACGCGGTGCCCTTATTGTAGTTACACGATTTACTTATCGTATTAATTCAATAGTAAATAGTGAATGACTATAAACAGTAACACTAACTTGTCGGCGAAAAATGTAAATTTGTAGAGTTCTCGCCACATTTTTGGCCGCTCTGAGTGTGGATACGAATGGATATGTAGTTACTTCATTTACCGACTGTTGCTATAAATATGATAATTATTTTATTGTCAAATGTGTATACATTTTTTGTAAGCGTTACTTTAAGCCGCCTATACTTACTTTATGAGAATACTCAGAATATTCAGTGAAATGACAGAGTGCTTATGTAATCCTAAAGAACATAGCTATCTATAAATGTCGCCATAATTCGTTATGGTAACAAGCCAGTCGCTTTTGTAAACCAAGTGTTGTTTACCCAGTTGTTACATGTGCTCAGTCTATATAAAACTGTACAACATAACAAGTTGAAACTCTCACTGAACGGTAAATAATTTATAGAGACGACAAACGAACGAAAAGAAAATATTGTTAAACTATTCTCATGTTTCATATATGTATATTACGTCCAAGAAAATTATATATATCTCTTTTTTTTTCTCGAACTTACTACGCTATTGACCAAGCAAGGTCTTAACAACTTCACCGGACTATTAATATATTTATCTCACTTATGAAAAAATGCTATTGTAAATAAATTGAAATGACTCAGAATTCTACATGAAATGTATTTCTTTAATTTTTTTATTTTAGCTACTAGGGAGCAATGGTATTACATGTTCAGCGTTATGTCAATATTGCTAGCAATTAACATCGTCATATTCATCTACACGTCTACAATTATTTGGCGTCACAAATTTTCATCACGGCACCTGAAGGCTTTAAGATATAAGTAAGTTATTACAATAGATACCGACGTTCGCTCACACTTAGTGTCTAATTCAAAATATCCTGAACACGTAGGCACTAATGCCCAGTTTCTGAGGTACTTTAATTGTAGTTCATCTGTTCAATAGCCTTATCAGTTCGATAACTTGTCAAATTGCATTTCTGAACACACAATCGTAGGATAAATGTCAGTAAAATTCAATGGGCTATTCGACAGTTTATCTTATGGATAACTTTGTTGAGTCAATTACTATTGGTACTTTCACCGAGTATCTGAGAAACCGAGCATGAGAAATACACTGGGTTGTGGAAGCAATGAATGTATTACGTAACAATCCACATATCCACGCAACCTCACATCATCCTGCTGGTATAGAAAGTGCTCGTGCCCCAATGAATTACAATCATACCTAATACGTACGCTTTAGACAGCCATATTTCTATCATACCTAATAGGTACGCTTTAGACAACCATATTTCTATCATACCTAATAGATACGCTTTAGACAGCCATATTTCTATCATACCTAATAGGTACGCTTTAGACAACCATATTTCTATCATACCTAATAGGTACGCTTTAGACAACCATATTTCTATCATACCTAATAGGTACGCTTTAGACAACCATATTTCTATCATACCTAATAGGTACGCTTTAGACAACCATATTTCTATCATACCTAATAGGTACGCTTTAGACAACCATATTTCTATCATACCTAATAGGTACGCTTTAGACAACCATATTTCTATCATACCTAATAGGTACGCTTTAGACAACCATATTTCTATCATACCTAATAGGTACGCTTTAGACAACCATATTTCTATCATACCTAATAGGTACGCTTTAGACAACCATATTTCTATCATACCTAATAGGTACGCTTTAGACAACCATATTTCTATCATACCTAATAGGTACGCTTTAGACAACCATATTTCTATCATACCTAATAGGTACGCTTTAGACAACCATATTTCTATCATACCTAATAGGTACGCTTTAGACAGCCATATTTCTATCATACCTAATAGGTACGCTTTAGACAACCATATTTCTATCATACCTAATAGATACGCTTTAGACAGCCATATTTCTATCATACCTAATAGGTACGCTTTAGACAACCATATTTCTATCATACCTAATAGGTACGCTTTAGACAACCATATTTCTATCATACCTAATAGGTACGCTTTAGACAGCCATATTTCTATCATACCTAATAGATACGCTTTAGACAGCCATATTTCTATCATACCTAATAGATACGCTTTAGACAGCCATATTTCTATCATACCTAATAGATACGCTTTAGACAACCATATTTCTATCATACCTAATAGATACGCTTTAGACAACCATATTTCTATCATACCTAATAGATACGCTTTAGACAACCATATTTCTATCATACCTAATAGATACGCTTTAGACAACCATATTTCTATCATACCTAATAGATACGCTTTAGACAACCATATTTCTATCATACCTAATAGATACGCTTTAGACAACCATATTTCTATCATACCTAATAGATACGCTTTAGACAACCATATTTCTATCATACCTAATAGATACGCTTTAGACAACCATATTTCTATCATACCTAATAGATACGCTTTAGACAACCATATTTCTATCATACCTAATAGATACGCTTTAGACAACCATATTTCTATCATACCTAATAGATACGCTTTAGACAACCATATTTCTATCATACCTAATAGATACGCTTTAGACAACCATATTTCTATCATACCTAATAGATACGCTTTAGACAACCATATTTCTATCATACCTAATAGATACGCTTTAGACAACCATATTTCTATCATACCTAATAGATACGCTTTAGACAACCATATTTCTATCATACCTAATAGATACGCTTTAGACAACCATATTTCTATCATACCTAATAGATACGCTTTAGACAACCATATTTCTATCATACCTAATAGATACGCTTTAGACAACCATATTTCTATCATACCTAATAGATACGCTTTAGACAACCATATTTCTATCATACCTAATAGATACGCTTTAGACAACCATATTTCTATCATACCTAATAGATACGCTTTAGACAACCATATTTCTATCATACCTAATAGATACGCTTTAGACAACCATATTTCTATCATACCTAATAGATACGCTTTAGACAACCATATTTCTATCATACCTAATAGATACGCTTTAGACAACCATATTTCTATCATACCTAATAGATACGCTTTAGACAACCATATTTCTATCATACCTAATAGATACGCTTTAGACAACCATATTTCTATCATACCTAATAGATACGCTTTAGACAACCATATTTCTATCATACCTAATAGATACGCTTTAGACAACCATATTTCTATCATACCTAATAGATACGCTTTAGACAACCATATTTCTATCATACCTAATAGATACGCTTTAGACAACCATATTTCTATCATACCTAATAGATACGCTTTAGACAACCATATTTCTATCATACCTAATAGATACGCTTTAGACAACCATATTTCTATCATACCTAATAGATACGCTTTAGACAACCATATTTCTATCATACCTAATAGATACGCTTTAGACAACCATATTTCTATCATACCTAATAGATACGCTTTAGACAACCATATTTCTATCATACCTAATAGATACGCTTTAGACAACCATATTTCTATCATACCTAATAGATACGCTTTAGACAACCATATTTCTATCATACCTAATAGATACGCTTTAGACAACCATATTTCTATCATACCTAATAGATACGCTTTAGACAACCATATTTCTATCATACCTAATAGATACGCTTTAGACAACCATATTTCTATCATACCTAATAGATACGCTTTAGACAACCATATTTCTATCATACCTAATAGATACGCTTTAGACAACCATATTTCTATCATACCTAATAGATACGCTTTAGACAACCATATTTCTATCATACCTAATAGATACGCTTTAGACAACCATATTTCTATCATACCTAATAGATACGCTTTAGACAACCATATTTCTATCATACCTAATAGATACGCTTTAGACAACCATATTTCTATCATACCTAATAGATACGCTTTAGACAACCATATTTCTATCATACCTAATAGATACGCTTTAGACAACCATATTTCTATCATACCTAATAGATACGCTTTAGACAACCATATTTCTATCATACCTAATAGATACGCTTTAGACAACCATATTTCTATCATACCTAATAGATACGCTTTAGACAACCATATTTCTATCATACCTAATAGATACGCTTTAGACAACCATATTTCTATCATACCTAATAGATACGCTTTAGACAACCATATTTCTATCATACCTAATAGATACGCTTTAGACAACCATATTTCTATCATACCTAATAGATACGCTTTAGACAACCATATTTCTATCATACCTAATAGATACGCTTTAGACAACCATATTTCTATCATACCTAATAGATACGCTTTAGACAACCATATTTCTATCATACCTAATAGATACGCTTTAGACAACCATATTTCTATCATACCTAATAGATACGCTTTAGACAACCATATTTCTATCATACCTAATAGATACGCTTTAGACAACCATATTTCTATCATACCTAATAGATACGCTTTAGACAACCATATTTCTATCATACCTAATAGATACGCTTTAGACAACCATATTTCTATCATACCTAATAGATACGCTTTAGACAACCATATTTCTATCATACCTAATAGATACGCTTTAGACAACCATATTTCTATCATACCTAATAGATACGCTTTAGACAACCATATTTCTATCATACCTAATAGATACGCTTTAGACAACCATATTTCTATCATACCTAATAGATACGCTTTAGACAACCATATTTCTATCATACCTAATAGATACGCTTTAGACAACCATATTTCTATCATACCTAATAGATACGCTTTAGACAACCATATTTCTATCATACCTAATAGATACGCTTTAGACAACCATATTTCTATCATACCTAATAGATACGCTTTAGACAACCATATTTCTATCATACCTAATAGATACGCTTTAGACAACCATATTTCTATCATACCTAATAGATACGCTTTAGACAACCATATTTCTATCATACCTAATAGATACGCTTTAGACAACCATATTTCTATCATACCTAATAGATACGCTTTAGACAACCATATTTCTATCATACCTAATAGATACGCTTTAGACAACCATATTTCTATCATACCTAATAGATACGCTTTAGACAACCATATTTCTATCATACCTAATAGATACGCTTTAGACAACCATATTTCTATCATACCTAATAGATACGCTTTAGACAACCATATTTCTATCATACCTAATAGATACGCTTTAGACAACCATATTTCTATCATACCTAATAGATACGCTTTAGACAACCATATTTCTATCATACCTAATAGATACGCTTTAGACAACCATATTTCTATCATACCTAATAGATACGCTTTAGACAACCATATTTCTATCATACCTAATAGATACGCTTTAGACAACCATATTTCTATCATACCTAATAGATACGCTTTAGACAACCATATTTCTATCATACCTAATAGATACGCTTTAGACAACCATATTTCTATCATACCTAATAGATACGCTTTAGACAACCATATTTCTATCATACCTAATAGATACGCTTTAGACAACCATATTTCTATCATACCTAATAGATACGCTTTAGACAACCATATTTCTATCATACCTAATAGATACGCTTTAGACAACCATATTTCTATCATACCTAATAGATACGCTTTAGACAACCATATTTCTATCATACCTAATAGATACGCTTTAGACAACCATATTTCTATCATACCTAATAGATACGCTTTAGACAACCATATTTCTATCATACCTAATAGATACGCTTTAGACAACCATATTTCTATCATACCTAATAGATACGCTTTAGACAACCATATTTCTATCATACCTAATAGATACGCTTTAGACAACCATATTTCTATCATACCTAATAGATACGCTTTAGACAACCATATTTCTATCATACCTAATAGATACGCTTTAGACAACCATATTTCTATCATACCTAATAGATACGCTTTAGACAACCATATTTCTATCATACCTAATAGATACGCTTTAGACAACCATATTTCTATCATACCTAATAGATACGCTTTAGACAACCATATTTCTATCATACCTAATAGATACGCTTTAGACAACCATATTTCTATCATACCTAATAGATACGCTTTAGACAACCATATTTCTATCATACCTAATAGATACGCTTTAGACAACCATATTTCTATCATACCTAATAGATACGCTTTAGACAACCATATTTCTATCATACCTAATAGATACGCTTTAGACAACCATATTTCTATCATACCTAATAGATACGCTTTAGACAACCATATTTCTATCATACCTAATAGATACGCTTTAGACAACCATATTTCTATCATACCTAATAGATACGCTTTAGACAACCATATTTCTATCATACCTAATAGATACGCTTTAGACAACCATATTTCTATCATACCTAATAGATACGCTTTAGACAACCATATTTCTATCATACCTAATAGATACGCTTTAGACAACCATATTTCTATCATACCTAATAGATACGCTTTAGACAACCATATTTCTATCATACCTAATAGATACGCTTTAGACAACCATATTTCTATCATACCTAATAGATACGCTTTAGACAACCATATTTCTATCATACCTAATAGATACGCTTTAGACAACCATATTTCTATCATACCTAATAGATACGCTTTAGACAACCATATTTCTATCATACCTAATAGATACGCTTTAGACAACCATATTTCTATCATACCTAATAGATACGCTTTAGACAACCATATTTCTATCATACCTAATAGATACGCTTTAGACAACCATATTTCTATCATACCTAATAGATACGCTTTAGACAACCATATTTCTATCATACCTAATAGATACGCTTTAGACAACCATATTTCTATCATACCTAATAGATACGCTTTAGACAACCATATTTCTATCATACCTAATAGATACGCTTTAGACAACCATATTTCTATCATACCTAATAGATACGCTTTAGACAACCATATTTCTATCATACCTAATAGATACGCTTTAGACAACCATATTTCTATCATACCTAATAGATACGCTTTAGACAACCATATTTCTATCATACCTAATAGATACGCTTTAGACAACCATATTTCTATCATACCTAATAGATACGCTTTAGACAACCATATTTCTATCATACCTAATAGATACGCTTTAGACAACCATATTTCTATCATACCTAATAGATACGCTTTAGACAACCATATTTCTATCATACCTAATAGATACGCTTTAGACAACCATATTTCTATCATACCTAATAGATACGCTTTAGACAACCATATTTCTATCATACCTAATAGATACGCTTTAGACAACCATATTTCTATCATACCTAATAGATACGCTTTAGACAACCATATTTCTATCATACCTAATAGATACGCTTTAGACAACCATATTTCTATCATACCTAATAGATACGCTTTAGACAACCATATTTCTATCATACCTAATAGATACGCTTTAGACAACCATATTTCTATCATACCTAATAGATACGCTTTAGACAACCATATTTCTATCATACCTAATAGATACGCTTTAGACAACCATATTTCTATCATACCTAATAGATACGCTTTAGACAACCATATTTCTATCATACCTAATAGATACGCTTTAGACAACCATATTTCTATCATACCTAATAGATACGCTTTAGACAACCATATTTCTATCATACCTAATAGATACGCTTTAGACAACCATATTTCTATCATACCTAATAGATACGCTTTAGACAACCATATTTCTATCATACCTAATAGATACGCTTTAGACAACCATATTTCTATCATACCTAATAGATACGCTTTAGACAACCATATTTCTATCATACCTAATAGATACGCTTTAGACAACCATATTTCTATCATACCTAATAGATACGCTTTAGACAACCATATTTCTATCATACCTAATAGATACGCTTTAGACAACCATATTTCTATCATACCTAATAGGTACGCTTTAGACAGCCATATTTCTATCATACCTAATAGGTACGCTTTAGACAACCATATTTCTATCATACCTAATAGGTACGCTTTAGACAACCATATTTCTGTATCGAACAGATTTTTTCCAAGTTGTGATATTTGTAAGGCTGATATGGCGACTGTAACATTTTTAAAACTTTACAAAGAAAAATCTTGAACGCTCGTCTTGGACTGTCCATTATTTATCATCAAATAAAATAATCACTTTGTTGAGTTCTAATTAAAATACCTCCTCTCGGTCCCAAAACTTAGTGCAAATATCTCTGTCATTTCCTCAAATACCGAGAAGTTACCAAAACTGTGATTGCTAGTTTTACAATTAGATGAAATATAAATAAAGAATAAATACTCTTGGAAGTAATAAAAGCTATACCGAAACCGTCTGTTCCCTTAATCCAACTAAATAAAATGATGTTCCAATTTTACAATATCATGGAGAAAATGTAACAATGTTGTGAAATTACATTGGAGTTTTTCAACTATTCATTCCATTCTTTTCGGCTCCTAAATAACTGTCTTATAATGAATTTCTGCATTTTCAGATTTGCTATGACAATACGATTAATCATATTAATGGGATTACCGTGGATATTCGAAATGATAAGTTCATTATCAGATAAACATATTATTTGGTACGTATTTTTGTGATATATTATTAATTATTTTATAACCGAAATATATAGTATATGCTTCTAACTGATGATCAGAACGACTGAAAAAGATTACTTCAGACTGTAGTCATATCACGAGTATTTCGAGGCAGAACGCAGTATAAATTGTAACCTTGTAACCGATTTGTGAATTGAAACGTAAACAAAGCAGTAAAAAAAAAACACCGAGTTATAAACTAAAATCGTTATAGCGAACGGTCGAATACGATTCAAATGTATATGTAAAGATAATAAGACGTAGTAAAGCGATATTTGCAGCGCAAACACTAGATCAGAATTCACTAAAATCGGCATAACATCGCTAATAAGACACCTCCTGCTATTTTAAGTCGATGATGCATGATTCGAAATAACACTGCTTGTCATAAATATAATAATATTATTGGCAAATCAGATTTACAATAAAGAAAACAAAGACACGCTATAGAAGTGAATCTTTTTAATTATTCATATCCAAGTTGGTCCTAATCGGTTGGTTACTGACGTCGCAACGCATAATTAAATAATCATAAAAATATATCAATACGTATCAGATTAATGACCATACAAAATGTATAAATAATTAAAAAAGCCAAAGTCACGCGGTGTACCCAGGCGGTCGTCCATCCAATAACTGACCGCACTCGACCTTGCTTAACTTCGGTGATCGAATGAGAACCGGTGCTTTCAACACTCTACCCGACACAGTGTTTATCCTCATCACTTTTCGTGACACAAAAAGGTTGCCAATCTGAATTTCAAAGACATCCCATAGGAAGTTTCACTTTGATACTTCTACTTGTAGGGAATATTATAATTCTCAATAAAAAAAATCTTTTAATAAAAAAAGTTATAGCTAAAATATATTTATAGCGTTCTTTGTATTATTTTAAATCCGCATTGTTCTAATTTCCTATTATTGCCTAAAATAAAAGCATTTAAATTCGATATCATGTATCCTCATTGACATATAAAACCCCAAGATACAAAAGTCTCCAATGAAAGTAGCGCTCAAAACCGTTCCGCAAAAACTCCCCAATATACATACGTGGTTATAGTTACGCGATAAACTTATGATTTTGCAAATACGACCTTATATGAATGATTTGAAATTCTTTTTACAAGGACGCAAGCGACGCGAGACTATTTGAAATTAGGGCATAATCCAAACTTATGCACTCATTTTTGTGTGCCGGCAGAGAGACGTTAAGCGTGCATCTTGGGTTTTGAATTAAGATCCAATTCTCTTTTAATGTTTACACGTCTTTAGGAGTACAGAAATGGACATAGGGTCATCGTTAATCAAGTCATATTTCTTAGCGACTTATACCTAATTTTAATACATAAAGGTTATTACAGGTTGTTTCAATATGTGAACGATAGCGACGTCTGGAAGTGACGTCTATCTCTGTGCAACCAATAAAATGAATATAGCTTTATGTGTCTATTATGTTGTAATAATAAAAAAATATGTTAGTTATTATGAAAAGATAAACCAGATCGAGTTTCTTGCCGGTTCTTCTAGGTGACTGGGCTGTTTTCCGAACTGGTGATAGTTTTTATAAGTGCCTTCTCAGGGCCTAAATTGAATAAAGAGTATTTTGATTTGATTTGATTTGTGATTTCAGGACTATATTGGATGTATTCAATACGTTGCAAGGTCTGCTTATATTTTTACTGTTGGTTGTGTTCCGCAAGAGAGTAGTCAAATCTATGCACAAAAGGGGCTGGCTAGATTGCATGTCGGGATTGATAGAAAGATATTTGGCAGTAGCAGATGATGATGAAGACAACGTCATCCAGCATACTGACGTACCGATGATGGAGAAACAGTAAACGTCAATAATTGTATGCCAAAATTGAGGGCATGAAAATATTTCAGTACTGAAAGAGAATAATGCCTATTTTCCGAGGTACAACTATAATGCTTAGATAAATATTATGGCAGCTATCTACACAGCACCGAAATGATCTGAATAGATAAGAAGATAGTTAAGATATATTAAGCCCTCTATTTGAATGAATAAGGGCCGCTTGTACCAAACGACTTACTTGTGTTTAACTTATATTTAAACACAATTTTTTATTTAAATCAAAGAAGTGTCTTGTACCAACAATTTTAAAGCTCTAAATACGTTTAGCAATCTGTCAAAGTTAAATACTCTGTGAGAAACGGTTTAGCGCGGCTAAACGCGTTTACTGAACTGTCATGGAGTCTCATTTTATAATTCTGAGCTACGTTTCTCCAAAATAAAAATGAGTTTTTCTAATTTATTCTCCGACGATGATGATGATGAAGAATTTATAGAATTTTTGAGTAGACCTGTGCGACAAATATAAGAAAGAAGTAATTAATTCGAAAGTTTTTCTGATGATACATTTATAAGTTATAATAAATCTCGTGTAAAAATTGGTGCTCGTGAACGATGACTAGAACTCAATTCGCCTTGCGTGTTCATATTGTGTTCAAAGTAATTATAAACACAATATAATATACAGATTCAGTCGAACAAACTATAGTAAACTTATCAAAACACAATAACAGTTAACACAAAATTAATCCCAGCAAGTACGTAAAATAACACGTTTCATTCGTCATTTACAAATATGCGCGCGCGAAAAGTGCAAAATGTCAAAGTACATTCTATAAGAAAATAATGAACGTTTCGTTTACGCATACATTTTTGCTATTGTGCACAAGTTTTATTCAAATTGTGGTTTGAGTATAACTTAAACGTGAAACGAAACGTCATTGACTACTTTGACGACATGTTAAACACATTTAGCTAAATCGAAAATTTAAACTGCTGGTACAAGACATCGCTAAACGCATTTAAGTTAAAAACGTTTAGAGTGTTAAAAACGTTTACTTAAACGATTTTTAAATATTTTAAAATGACATTTGGTACAAGTCGCCCTAAGAACCTGAAATTTGAAACCTAAAAAACCTGTATTTATATCTTGATTATTATTTAATTTTATACTAGCGGGCCTGGCAGACGTTATCTCGACCTGATTGCCCTGACTATAAAAAAAAGCCATAGAAATTGTATACCAAAACGTTCCTCGTGAATCACTTTATCCACTGGTGAAAACCACATAAAAATCCGTTCAGTAGTTTTTGAGTTTATCGCGAACAGACAGACAGACAGACGCGGAAGGGGACTTTGTTTTATACTATGTAATGATGATATATTCTGAACAATTTATAAATTTATTGAACACATTTTAAATGTTCATACACACAACTGGTTATTTTACAACAAATATATAACATAGACGCAACAACTATTTAAACCTTGATGTATGTAAATAATACATTTTTAGATATATAATCGAACAAATGGCGTTTTCAGCATTAAGTAAGGAATTCAAAAAGTTTCGCTGATGTTAGAGAAGTTTATGACGTGTATATAATAATGAAATAAAAATGACAGATGTAGTGAGTAGTTGCTCTGAGAGTGACGATGAGTTGCGCTAACTGTTATATACTGAATTAAGTTGAAAAGAATAAATAACAAAATAATTACCACCGTATTAGTAGTTCGTACGATAAGGCGGTGATATGCTATGTCTATCATACAATATAAATTATATATATATTATTATAAAACTTAGAATAAGAATAACACCCCATTTGAGGTTGGACTTAGAGTTAAGGAGTAAATTTTTTGAGAATGTTTAATGTATAGCAAGTAATATATTATTATCTTGAGAATTTCACAACATTAATTATAAAAAGGCCAAATCTTGCAACTGCAGTGTTATGTAAAAGATGGAACGTTTAATTTTTATTTTAATCCTCCTTTCGCAAAACTTCATCCGATTGTGACATGAAAATCTCTGATTATAGTCGATACAACAATATAACAACGATACAACACATACAATATTTATATGCAAACGCGGCCTGGTTAAAATAATATATAAAATTTACAAAAAAAATTCACCAGCGGATATTTAATTGCTTGGAAGATAAAAATTACACGCCTGTATAATGTGAAGTATAATAATTATATTTTTAATGAATATTTCTTTAGAATAAACATTTAATTTAAGTTAAAAAAATATCAGTATTAATTATAACATGAATAGTAATTGTTTTTTTTAAATTAATTTATTTCATTTCGCCTGCCATATGAGAAAATAAAGTATTTTATACCACTGGCGAGAATAGTGTTTTATTCCTTAAGCGTATTTTTATTTCGCATCTAAATCATTAATATTGTGGTAGTTACGGATTTTCTATTTTTCTACTGGACAGATTTTGACAAAATTTGGTATAGTGAGAGTTTATACACCAGAGTAGCATATATATGATATATTTTACATACCTAAGTGAATTCATGTGTACGTATATCTTATAATAAAACAGGAAATTACTAAATTAGTACATTAAAAATATTTGACAAAAAATACTCCGATCTGATCTTCTTGATAATTGAATACAGTTTCATGATCTTTGAAACTGTTGTTTATCTGTCAGTTCGTTTATATGCGTATTACGCAGAAGCTACTCAACCGATTTTTAATTATGTATAGCAATAATTTACATACTGTAACATACAAGATTACACATAGGTTGTATTATAGTCACATATGTATAAAAACACATATCCGTATATATAAATTGTAATTAAACGGATTAATCGCATAATCTTTTCGCATAATTTTAATGAAAAATATTAACAAGAATATTAACTTCTCACAAAATTCATAGATGGCGCTAAATGAGATATAAGAAGAAATAATAAATTATAATTTTCATAAACTTGGCTTGATTCAAATTTTTCAGGTACGTTCAGTCATATATGACTTTAAATATTTTTATTACACAGTATATACACTAAATTAAATACTTTTATTAACATTCATAGATGGCGCTAAAACATTAAAAGGCGAACATCATTAATCTATATATATAGTCGTGTTAGTTACACCATTTATAACTCATGAATGGATTTTGAGCGTTTTTGGAACCGTCTTCGCCCGGAATAGGATAATAAGTACTGAAATATAATATTAATCAATGAAAAAAAAAATCATTAAAAAAACATCAGTCAAGACATTAGTATAAACATTAGTAGCGCAATTCCTTACGCGCTGGATTTTGCTATTATAATTCCATACTGCGCTCCATTTAATAGTACAGTCAAAATGTATATGTCACTCACTTGATCGACGAACGTTGTTCTGTACACACGGTAATATTCGGAAGTATAATTCAGCCCCAGTGTATAATAAATATTACAGACATTCATTTGTTACAATCTTTCCCGGCCGATTTCATCAATGGAGCATTTAGATTGCATTTACATCCTTTTCATCTATATATCTTATATATAATACTGCAAAAAACTCGGCAATGGCCAAAGTTTTAGTAGCATCAAAAATTATCATCTGGGACGAATGCACAATGGCGCATAAACGCGCACTGGAAGCACTTAACCCAACATTGAACGATCTACGCAATGACTCGAGATGTTTCGGAGGCGCAATGATTTTACTTTCAGGCGATTTTCACCAAACACCACCAGTAATACCAAGATCAACTGTTGTTGATGAAATAAACGCCTATCTCAAATCGTCAAATCTATGGCGTTATGCGAAGAAACTTCAGCTGAGAACAAATATGAAAGTTGCATTGCTGAAGATTTCTCTGAGCAATTACTGACTATCGATGATGATCGAGTACCTGTCGACGAATCGAGCAGATTGATTTCATTTCCTCACAATTTCTGTAATTTTGTCTCATCAAAAGACGAACTCGTCAACAAAGTATTTCCAAACGTCATTGCTAACCACAAAAATAATGAATGTTTGAGTCGGCAACCAATTTTGGCAGCTAATAATAAAAATGTGGATGACTTAAAGCATATAATTCAGGATGAAATCACTGGTACACTGAATTCATTCAAATCTATTGACTGTGTAACACACGAAGATGGAGCCACCAACAATCCAATGAAATTTTTAAACTCCTTGGATGTGCCTGGCTTACTAACACACGATTTACAACTAAAGGTTGACTCGATAGTAATCATGCTTAGAAACATAAACCAACCAAAACTATCCACCGGAACTCCTTTGATGATAAGTAAACCGATGATCAATCTTATTTACGCGACGATACTCAAAGGTAAATTCAAAGGTAAGGAAGTTCTTATTCCGAGGATTCCGATGATTCCAACCGATAAGCCGTTTGAGTTTAAAGTTTCCGATTCGCCTCGCATTCGACATGATGATTAAAAAATCACCAGGCCTATCCTTGAATATTTGTAGTCTGAATCTAGAAAATGCATGTTTTTCTCATGGTCAATTATACGTAGCATGTTCAAGGGTCGCAAACAATCTATCTAACGTGAATAGAATTCGTAAACCAGGTAAATGAGCGCTTTCAAACGTTTACCAACATCTTATTCTCGAATGATGCTCATTTTCTCCTTAATGGGCACGTAAACAAGCAGGACTATCGCTACTGGAGCGCCACCAATCCGAAACGTAAGCATCAGAAGCCCCTTCATTCGCCAAAAGTAACGGCATGGGGTGCAATGTCATCGCGGGGAATGATTGGCCTTTATCTTTTTTAAGATAAAAGGGGATGCGCGCTGACAGTGAATTCAGAGCATTATGTGAGGATGTTAGATGAGTTTTTGGTGCCTGAACTGCAGAACTTTCCTGGCTATAACCAAAGAACATGGTTTCAGCCGGACGGAGCAACTTCACACACGTCCAATGCGTCACTCCCTCTCACTACCACGAGTATGTCAAATTTTTTCAGGCAAATTAATCTTTAAAAGAGGTGATATAAATTGGCCTCCCCGCGGTCCTGATTTAACTCCTATGGACTATGTCCTATGGGGTTTTCTCAAATCTAAAGTTTACTTTAATAAACCAGCAACGCTGGCGCATTTAAAAGAAAATATTCGCCACGAAATGGGAGCCATCACGGAGTATACTTGCAAAGCCGTCATTAGAAATTTTAGCGTTCGATTGAATGAGTGTCGCGAACGCGATGGTAAACATTTGGACGATATTATTTTCAAGAAATAAATTCCCAAAGAGTCTTCTTTAATAATAAATAAATAAATATTTGATAAACACCTTATTTTTTTTAAATTAATATTTTAAATATAAACTTTCTTTTGAGACACCGTGTATATCACAAGGTACTTCACTAAAGAGTGCAACCTATGCACCAAATTACATGGCCAATAAAGCATTTTATATAATAACATTTTACATTTTTTGACATTTGTTTTGCTGACACGTCATTAAAATATTTAATGTTTTTTTAATTATGTTTTATTTGTATGTATTATCCTGATAAAAGGCTGAACTTGATAATTTTCAATTAATTTTAATATCCGAAATCTGATCATTCATTGACTGTAAGGCGGAACGAAGTTCGCCGGGACAGCTAGTATTCTAATATAACTAACTACCTGTGCAGAGTTATTTTTAATAATAAGGCAATACGAATATCCATTATATAGTTTTACTATTGTTTAAATATAGCATAGTTGTAGTTGTTAAAATATAAAGAATGTATCTGATAAACATAACTTTGCTCATCGGGGTTTGGAGTAGTTGCATTACTGACTGGATGAAGTTTGCAATTCGATATTAAAGTACTAGACTATTATTCCTTAGTTTTATAAAATATCACTTAACGTTACCGTTCAATAATCATACGGATAGGAAATTTTGCTATTAAACTTTTACCTTCCGACTATATTACATTATGCTTTGTTTACAAAAATGTCTGATAGTAAATGGACGAGTATTGCTTAAATAAGTTTATTTAGTTTACTGCAAAATAGAATAGGAATGTTATGTGAGAATCGCTACCGAATGAAATGGTTAGAACAATTTACCCACTTTTAAAATTCTATTACAAACGATTAATTTATTAGGTTAAATTCGTAGTTTCGACTACATTCATGTCGATCTAATAAAAAAAACGTGTTTGAACAACCGCTAACTATTGTGTCGAGTACCACGCCGTGTCCCGAAAGTCGGGTATGTATATTCAGAACTTAGAAGAACTAAATTTTAAAAAGGTTAAATTTTAATATACCCACACCAGCCTTTGCCCGCTGCTTCACTCGTGTTAATGGAATTTTTTTTTAGTTTATTGGTCTACAAAACTGACTACAATCTAGTTACATATATAATTTAGTAGTACAGAAAAAACATGTTATGATCGTACTCTTCTAGATATAGACACAGCATGCATATAAAATATAGAGAACAGACATTAGGCGGTACACAAACAAAATAAATATATCATAAAACTATCATCCTAGAAATTACATTATTTAAGTGATTTACGAGTATTTTTGGTAGAGGTAACAGAACCTGAAAATATGTCAATCTCTGTGCGAACAGCATTACAGAAAGAAGACATATGATATACTGGGGAATGTTGGCCGATATTCGTTCTGCAATGAAGCAAGTAAAAAGTTTTTCTGTTATGGAGGCGACTACCCAAACGTGGAATCGCAAAGTTCAAGTGTTCAAGAATATAGGGGGAGTCTGTGATTCCATGTAGCAATTTAAAGAGAAACATGATATCAGAATTCCTTCTACGAGTACGAAGTGGTATAATTTTGTAGTACGAGAGGCGTTCTTCGTAAGTTTTCAAGGTATGACATTTGTTATCTGAATATGCCAGGTGGTACATGAAGCGCTTTTGTACTCGTTCAATTCTGTCAGAATGTACTTGGTAGGAAGGATTCCAAACAGGACTATTGTATTCTAAAATGCCGCGTAGAATAGTGTTGTAAATTATTGATGTTAGGCTGGGTTCTTTAAATATTTTCATCTGACGATTAGTAAACCCAGACAATTTAGATGATTTTTGGATTATGTTATCAATGTGATATCGGAAGCTCAAAGATTTGTCTATAATGATGCCCAAGTCTCGAATAGTTGTTACCTCCTTTAATTTAATAGAGTCGATCATATAATCACCGATATGAGGCTTCTTCTTTCTTGTAAACTTTATATAAAAACACTTATCTGGGTTAAGGTTAAATTTAACCTATACCTCGGAAATATGACGTCTTTGGCTACCTAAGGATACCGTACGTCCTCTTTTGTACATTAAGCACTCCATTAAGGAATACAATGTACATCAGGTCTAAGTACAGTACTTGTGGACTACACAAATAATTGTTCTATGTAGGATATTCGAACCCACAACTCTTAGCGCGGCGGCAATAAGAAGGGCTAAACCCCAGCGCGCCTATCGTGCAATTTCAGTAAATTACTTTTCTTCAATACATTTCCTCACCACATCAACGTGTAACAGATCCATTACGGGGCCGTAGACCTCATCCCGAAGAAAGGTATGGATGGAATCACTACGCACGCCCACAACGTATTGGAAATTTCAAACTCCTAGATATCTATGGTTCTATATTTTTTCACATTCGGTGGTACTACAAGAACATTTCTCTGGTTCAGGTTTCCTCACGATGTTTTCCTTCACCGTCATCATATTGTTACTATTTTAAATTAGTAAATCTACGCAAATTCCGAAACTTCGTTCATAAAATACCCCTATGACTTTGCATGGGTAATAAATAAAGAAAGTAAAGAATAAATTTAATTTGAGGTATTATTACATTTGAAAATATATAGTAAGACGTTCCATAAACCTAAATAAACAACTTTTGATATAATCATTTCCACCAAAGCCATAGCGAGTAAAATCCAGCATAGGGTGAGTTTTCCCTCGTCATACAGTTTAAAAAAAATAATTACAAGTTCTGGGCATCGATTAAACACAGGTGCATCAATAATTTAATATCCACGCCTTAATCATTAACCTATTAACGTATCAAATGTAGATACATTAATAAATAGTAAAATGCTAGTATACCCATATACTGCTTATCTTAAAAATCAGAAAAACGCTAAGTCCTACTCAAAAAGGGTTACTCGATATTAATTCCACTCGACATAATTAAATATTACCAGACAAAACTACACACGTTAAGCTTTATAAAAATAAAACATATTCTATAGCCGTATACTGTCTGTGACAACATAGATTATAAAAATTTTAATCTGTGAAACCCTTCTTGTAAAGGTCGTGTTTGTTATTATCAATATTAAATATATACTCTACTATAAAAGAAGTCAACATATAGTATCAAACTAAACATAACTTTCTTACAATGGAATAATTTTTATAACCTTTACTCTCGTCTCGCTAGTTTCATTAAAAAACATATTCAAAAACTTTACCTCTTCATAAAAACAAAATAAATCACAAAAAAGGATCATTGTTAATTGGTTGTATATCTTTTTCAATGAAAGAATCGACTAACAATGTTGGAATTATTATCTTTTTTATTAAATACTATTACCGGTTTTAAATTGATATTTTTATTTATTGTATTTCATCAGTCTGACAAATTGCAGACACATGTGCATGTGATAGTCTAAACGTGTTCTTCGCGTGGTCACAGATGTTTAATTCGTTTTTTATTTTTCAATATTCGTTCTTTTATTTGAAACTGTAAAATAACACAGTAATTCTACTACTTAAACAACATGATGTATATTGTAATTAATCATCAGGTAGACAGAAGAGCAATATGTTCACAATCGCGCATCTTATTTTTATGTCCACAAAACTATTTTTCCACGCGTCAGTTGTACTTTTACTTGCATACCAATTATTAAAAAAAATCTATTCTATCGACGTATAACGCATAAATACATAATTAAAAAACATTATTTCAAACACGTTTATATAAATGTTTCGTCAGTAAAAATATCTATAAATTATTCGATAGAACTAAACATTAACTCATACACCCTTACTAACTCACGCCCGTAATATCGATAACAAATGACATCGCCATAATTGAGTATCGATTACTACGCCTCTAGTTACGACAACAGTACATTAATTAATAGGGTTCATTCATTCAACAGTCTCACGCTGGTTACGTAGTGCATTACTCAACTGAAGAGTGTTCGTTAGAAAATCAGTGACGCTAACAAAAATATGAAGGTAAGTGTAAGTAAGAAAATCGTGTTGTATAAATGTTATTTAAAATACGTGTAATCCACAGAATAAAATGCTAATGAAACGTAAATAATTATGCATATGTAAATTACGATGTAATCACAACGTATGTAGAATAAAATTAATAGTAAATATTGATAATGACAATACAAAGGTTTAGAGTTTTGGCTATGAATTTTATACAAACGAATGTAATATTCTCAAAAGATTCTCATATAGTAATATTTTGAAAATTCGGTTTTAATAACTTCACTATTTTGTAGATCACTTCGATTGCTTTTATAAAACATTATGCTTTTAAACGTATTACATACCGATTATAGTTTAAAAGAAGAACAAAATAGTATTTATATAACGGTTTTACTCTAAAATAATTCTTCAATCCTAAAGAGGGTACTTTTACATATGTGAATAACGATTTTGTCGAAACAGAATATTATGATTAAAACACGCAAGCAATGGGCACGTAAAAAGACTAAAGTTTATAGAAAAACTATTGTTTTAAATAAACATATATATACATATTTCAGTAAAAATCACGAGTCTCATAATGGGCGTTCCTATCAGAGTAACAATAGATTCCCTCACGTATAAAATATCATATATGCATATATATGTGGTAAATGAATTATCTGAATCGCAGTATAATAACATGTTTATGTAAATACATAAATATACTTAGTATGCTAAGAGAGATGAATGTCTCGCATAAGTGTTTACAGTTCAGCCTCTTGACATTTAAGATATCAAAGGTACATATAACTATGAAAGTTAATTTAGGACGTCTTAATAACATCAACCGGTTATTGCGATAAAGATATTACTATTTCTGCTATACCTTTTTTTTGTTTGGATTGACCAGGACGGTGATTGATTTTAATGAAACGTATTTATTAAGAAAGTAGTTTTTTGTCCCTTTTGTATCGACACTTTTTATTTTGTTTGAAAATTTTATATATAAATAGGCGGAGAGAAAATAGTTCTTCCTCCTTTGTTTCTTTTTTCGAATTTCTTTACTTTTTTTGTTTAATAAATAGTCGACGGGTTTAACCTATAAATTAGAAAAATGTTCGCTTTTCTTACCTTACTATATTGTAACTTTCCAAATTAATGAATTATAATCGATTTTTAACCACTAGTAAGAATAATTATTTCACCGATTTCATTGGAATTTTGAATGGAATGAATTATCAACACCACAATGTAATGTCTGATGTTAAAATAGCTCCACATCCGTAAGTGCTTTTCGTAGTTATAAGATAAAAGACACTGCCTATAATATATCATAGTAAATATTTGCAACGTACTGCACATTTTAATTAAACGGACTTTGCTGTATCTTTCGTTTTCCTCTGAGCTATTATTATTACCATCAAATACGCATAAATTAAAAGTAACCAATAATTATACAGAAATTACTCTCATTTCATCATCATGTACCCTCATACTGATGATAATATTATAATTGTTATAGCGCGCTCTAAGACCACATTGAGTTATTTGAGTGCAAACTTTCTCAGACAGTTTTAAAGAGTGTTACTGCTAGGTCTACGATTTTATATTAAAACTAGCTTCTACTTGCGACTTCGTTCGCGTGGATGAGTTACTAACACTAAAACGCAGCGGAAGCTTTTAAAATAAAAGAAAAACACGATTTTGAAACATTCTACATTGGTGCTCCGCTCCTATTAGTCTTAGCGTGATGATATAACCTATAACCTTCCTCGATAAATAAGCTATCTAACACCGAAAGAATTTTTCAAATCGGACCAGTAGTTCCTGATATTAGCGCGTTCAATCAAACAAACAAACTCTTCAGCTTCATATATTAGTATAGACATAGATTTCTTGACGACATAATAATAGGAATAACATAATTCTTAACGTAGGTAGTAAGATTAATTAATTGTTTACAACCCTGCGGCCGGTCACAATAAGTCACTAATCCGATGAACCGGCTTTGTAACTGTTTTCAGTCACGTCAAATATAAAGAAAAGATAAACAAATTATGTTATTAATTAAAGTCGTATTCTTTTTGCTCTGGATACACCATTTATATTAATTATCCGATACGAAATATATATAAGAGTTGTGAGGTATGTATGCTTGGTACACATATATGTTTCAACAACTCATATATGTATGAATAGTTAGCTAAGCTTAGGTTAGCTCAGATAGGTCGCGTATTGCATGTATCAGGCAACAGGCAAAGCCGAAGTGTGCCGCGCACCCTTGAGCTAGCTGTCAAAATAAAATCGGCTGAGTGCCTTAAGCACTCGCCTTAGTAGCCCGGTGAAGCTGCTAGGTCTATAGAGTAGTCAGTTAAGAAAAAAAAACATATTGTACATTTGTTTTAAATAGTTGTTTATACTCATTACACACGTTAAATTATATTTTTTGTACAATTATCGCCATTATCGTCATGTAGTATCTTAAATTACACATGTACCCCGACTGATCGGCCTGTATGATGAGTGTCACGGGTTCAAATATTATCATTTATCGGGCAGAGCGTAGGAAACAGATGCTCCGATACGGCGCCTATTCAACTTGTGTTTCAAACCATGAATAAAGCATAGACGACACTTTTATTATATATTCAATGCTACACCAGTATGGGAATTTAATAAATAATTTAAATATCTACACTGGAAATACAGTTTCCTTGATATGCATAGGAAGGACTACGATTCGATATGGAGTTTTTCGTAAATGGTTCTAGACTTAGTTTGACCTTTTACCATTTTTTATTAATGCATAGCAAAGCGAGTAGGTATCCGCTAGTTTAATATACACGAGAAAGAGTGGAAATTAATGTTAGAAAGCTGCATATTATACGGATACCAGAATATGTAAGTACTTTGTAGTACCGAAAAATCCAAACTAAGGAGGTACATGGAAATATAACAAAATAACATTTTATATCGATGCTTCTATAGATCTTGTATCATTTTGGACCCAACTAGTAATTTTTCATTACGATTGTAAATATATCATGTCCACACTTAACAATAAATACCTATTTTTTTATATATATCATAGGAGGCAAACGAACAGTTGGTTCACCTATAGTTAAGTGATTACCACCGTCCATAGACACTTGCAACACTAGAAAAGTCACAAGTACGTTGCCACCCTGTGTTTGGGGGAGGGGGAGTGGGGAAGGGGAGTGGGGAATGGGCGAGGGAGAGGGGAGGTGGTTTATCCGGCGCTCTCATTAAACTATTTTAAAAAATATGTCCACTTCTTAGCATTATTTTATGAAATATATCAAAATATGCTTCTAAACTATTACATGTATTGTGCTATGTTGAAATGGTTTTTTGATAAGTATTCAGCTAGAAAAAAACAAATGGGATATGGTGATAATGAGATAAATATTTGAATTTACATTAAAATATTACAAAACAGAACTTATTGGGTAATTTTGTTAACTTTCTTTATTTTCAAATCCCCCAAACAAGACAGTAAAATCTTTTTTCTAAATTTTTTCTTTTCTAAATATTGTCGGACCTTCTATGCAGTTTCTGCATTTTACACGACTAACTAGCTGATAATCGCCCACGTCGCTTTGCATTAAATAAACATATAAAACAATGGCGGATCTAATAGAATTTAAAAAAAAATGGCCTCAAATCATCTACGAAAATTTGTGCAACGAATGGTCATCGTCCAATGAAAATCTATTACCTATAATCTCATAACAACTTTGTTGATACAAAGTCTTTGTACATGCATAATATTATAAAAATTAGGTTAATTTTAGAACGAACGAGAGTCCGGAGATCTTTAGATCAGGTCATTGTACCTTTTTCGGACTCCAGACAGCACATTAATTGTTACTTTATGTATAAAATGTATGTTTCTATTTGTGTATAAACAATATTGTATAAAAATGAAGTCAAATAAATATTATTTTTATTTATTTATATGGATACAAGATATTTAAGGACTGCGATAACTTTTAAGGTTGCTAGTAAAATAGCTGTAATTCCCAATTAAAATCAGTTGGACTGTATGCCAATTTGCTGTAACATTTGGTGGTTAAAATTTTTGACGTACTGACCTCAGCTGATATAAATAAATAAACAGATACAAATTGTACGTACATTTTTATTGAAATAATTGGAATATTATGTTTGTTATTCACCCGATTTTAATCACATAAATTTATCCAACAAACTTTACTCAAAGAGCATAAAATAAGCCACTAAACAAATACATATCTATATCGTGTTTGTGACGTTTTTCAAAGAAATTGTTTTAAAAATCGTTTGAATCGAACATTATTTAAATATCTTCATATAAAAAAGTGAGTGGGTTAGTGAGACAGGATATAATGAGGTAATATTCAAACGTATTGAGATATTGACAGATTGACGTCCAGTTGTTCAGTTGCCTTTCTATTTAATCATATATCATGATCATACTGTAAAAGGCAAGTTTGATCTCGTTTTCTTTGTCAGCAAAAGCGTTTTTTTTTTTTCAAACTGACTACGCTATTGACCAAGCAAAGTCTTAACAGCTTCACCGGACTACTAAGGCGAGCGCTTAAGGCACTCAGCCGATTTTTTTTTGACAACTGGCTCAAGGGTGCGCGGCACACCTCGGCTTTGGCTGTTGCCTGATACATGCAATTCGCGACCTATCTGAGCTAACCTAAGCTAAGCTAACTATTCATACATATATGAGTTGTTAATACATATATGTGTACCAGGCATACATACCTCAACAACCCTTATATATATTTCGTATCGGATAATAGTCTAAACTATTTCAGTTTGATAAGGGAAAAAAATAAAACCCTTCCACTTGCATATGTAAACGTGTATGCGTGCACGTGTGTGGAGGTGATATGTGTAATGTTGTCGCAGCGATGTAAGATTTTGTGTCACTGTATCGCGCGAGCAGCGTACTCAAGGGCTCCATGGCGAGGGAACGGACCTAGGCATATAAGCTAGCATTGACTAAAAATATGCCTACCTATTTATTTATTTATTTAGGAATAACCACAATTGACAATATAGTTATTCGTCATGAAACAGTCATTGTTGGCTAGTTTACATTTGCGTAATTCTAATGTTTTATTCGGTATTATTTCCCTTTATCTATTTGAAATTAATCACATATTTGCTAAGTACTTCCTTATATATTTAACAAACATACTTGTTTGGAAATTCAACGAATCCTCTTCTGCATTGACAAGCAGTTTAAATCTATTCGTGATTATGATTGGGCTTTGAACGTACCGCAAACACAAACAGGAAATTGGCCATTATGACGTCTCACACAGCTACTGTTTACTATGGAATAGAGAGAGATCGATATATAACCGCCAATGTACGGAAGTTAACATGTTAACAATTTCAAAAAAATCAACTTCGTCATCCTGAAAATGGTTTTATTGATTCATATGCATCTATTTTTATATGGATTAATCGTGAACAATTTTATTTATTAATTATAATATTCATCTTTTACGGATTTTATTACTATTATTTATAAGCATACTGACAGAAATCAGTGTACAATAGACTTTAAAAGGGCACGAGAATAGACTGGAATAGTTTTCTATCCGTCAGTAAATTTAGAACAAAATTGGTTTAGCCATTTCGAAACTTATGCCAGCTAAACAAGAGACCAATGAATTTTATTTATTGTACAGATGTACATATTCATTTGGAACTAAAAATACACCAGTAATTAGATGTATCCAGCGGTTTCCAATCTTTATGCTACTACGCCTTTCCAGAAAAATATTCTCCGCACATTCCTACCATTTTAAAATGCTTACTAAAATATCCTTACTAATATTATAAATGCGAAAGTAACTCTGTCTGTCTGTCGTGCTTTCACGCCAAAACTACTGAACCGATTTAAATGAAATTTGGTACACGGATAGTCTAGTGTCTGAGGAAGGATATACTCTTTAATGCGAAAAAAGGGTTGTAAGGGGGATGAAAAGTTGTATGGAAGTATCGTCATTTTTAGAGCTAAAGCTTCAAACTTATTTTATAGGCTGTTGATTCGGTATAAATAAATATGACATTCAAAGTTTTTAAGAGTTTTACCCTCAAGGGGGTAAAATAACAATAGGAAATAGGGGATGGACGTTTGTATGGAAATATGTAAGGTTCCACTCCGCTTTAAACAATTCTTTCAATGCTAGATAGCTCATTTACCGAGAAAGGCTATAATATAAAAAAAGATACAACACATTTTTAATCTCTTTCGCTTCTTTCTAGAACTTATGAAATTACTTAAAACTTAGTTTAAGATATCAGTATTGTAACCGATTGCTTTAATAGAAATTTAAAAAAAACATTTGTCATTTCCTAATCTGTATGCTCGTATGATTCGAAATACGAGTTCCCAATATTACTAGTTTTTATGATTTACTATAAAATCTAAGTTTTACAACAAAGTTATCAATTGTGTCAGCAAACTTTCCAGTTTCTATTTGTTTCGTTAAAATTGCTAATTTACAACCAATTGCCTTTACGCATACAAGTAATCGTAAAGCCACAACGGCTTTGACCTTAGCCGTAAACTGTTAACTAAGCGTTACCCTCCTTACATCTCATTACAGATCGCTGATTGTAGATTGACCTATTTATTTCATCGATTTAATTCAATTGATTCATTACACATACATAGGTATGTGTATATATACATACTATATTTAATTTTAGTTAAGTAATCACTGAATTATTCAACAAATAGTTTCTGCCCGCGACGTCGTTCGCTTTTTTTCTTTTTTTTTCGAACTGACTACGCTATTAACCTAGTAAGGTCTTAACAGCTTCACCGGACTAACGTGGTTCGCGTGGAATAGTTACTTTGGACTAACACGCAGTGAAAGCTCTCAAAAGGGAAAAAAACCTCGATTTTGAAATATTCTTCATTGTAGCTCTGCTCCAAGGTCTTAGCGTGATGATATATGATATATAGCCTTTCTCGACTTTTATCTAAAACTGAAAGAATTTTACAAATCGCACCAGTAGTTCCCGAGATCACCGCGTTCGACCAAACAAACAAAACCTCCAACATTATAATAACTTCCATATACATTTTCAGGTGATTTTATTACTGCTAAGTTGCGGTGTGGCATTCTCCGCTAGGCAATGCTGTCCAGGTGGGGAAATAATGAAACCGAGAGGATTTTGCGATGCACAGCACAGGGTCGACATAAACTGTACAAATGGACGCATACTACTCGAAGATATTATTCTTACGGGTGACAAAGTTTCCACAAAAGATTCCCCTGGATTTATTTTCGCCGAAGATCCCAATGAGTAAGATTCATTATAAACTCATTTAGATTTCATAACGGGTTTCTGATACGCTTGAACTATTGTTAATTACTGCTCACTAAAGATGGACCATCAATACTACGTAGACCGTGGAGATTTGGGCTTTCTAATGTTTCAGATTCGGGAATAGCAGCGTAACAACTCATTAGGCGTAACAACAACTTATAGTGTTATAAGAGAATCCGATATTATAAGAAATACCATCACATCTTCTTTCAAATCACATGTTTTAATTTTTAGTCAAGCGAGATGTTCCCATGAAAAAAAAAACAGTTTTATAAAAAAGACGTAAAAAATATTATATAACAAATTATATTCACACATATAAATTATATATATATATATATATATATTGAGGTGTACCAGAAAATCTACTTTTTTTTCTTCAAATGATCGTGAAATTTTGTCAGAGAATACTAAAACAAAAGACTGTCAAAATTTGAGGCCTTAATATTGATATTTAGAGATCGCTAGTCGAATTTTTCCATTTCTCATATAATATTAATCATTAGATATTAATAGAATAGAAGACAAAAAAATTACAAAAAATAAACAACAAAAAAACAGCCTCGGATTATCGTTCTGAAAAAACAAACTTAATTTTTTATAGGCAATTGAATGCCCTGCAAAAAGTGTCTTTATGATTTTTTGCTAACTCGACTCCTGTAGAAGTTATAATAAAATGACTTCGAAATAGATACCAAAGAAGTGATCGTAGATGAAGATCGTGGTGGTACTACAAAATACGCAAACAGCATGCCACAATTTCGTCACGTTACGAACGTTCATATATGTATGTTAATATGTATATATTCATTTCAGTTATTGCATTGGTAAAATGATAAGAAATAACACCATATATAAAGACGGTTTGGTGCCAGTGGCTGTAGTATGTTTCGATAAAGTTCCAAAAACCAATGATATTGAAACCAGCGGAATCCTGACACTTGTTTCAGTTGTTTTCTTAATAGCAACTTGTGCCGTGTATACATATTTACCGCAATTAAGGTAAGTAATGTTTCCTCTCATTTATCCTACAAATATACCAACTTTCGTTACATTTCTTAACAACAGAGGCTAATGTAAAGAACAATCGTAATCTATAGTAATATATAAAGCGGAAGAGTTTGTTTGTATGTTTGAACGCGTTTTCGATTTGAAAAATTATTTCAGTGTTAACTCATTTATCGAGGAAGGCTATATATGATCACGCTAAGACCAATAGGAGCGGAGCACCGATAAAGGATGTTTCAAAATCGTTGTTTCCTTTTGTGAGCTTTCGTTGCGTGTTAGCATTAGCCCAAAGTACCTATTCCACGCGGACATTTTCGCAGGAACAGCTAGTTTATATTACAAATACGAAAGTTACTTTATTTTTAACGTTCCTATGTCTTAACTACTCAACTGGTCATCAGCAAATTTTCCATACACGTTGCCAGAGCTATAGAAAATAACGTAGGGTACTGTACTATTGTTGATCCCGAAAAAATGTGCTGTACCCGAAGGATACATTAATTCTACATTAATGGAAAAATTTCAAGCTACTAATTTAACAGATTGAAATAATATACTATTTGAGTCTTTATGGTGTTTAGTTGGTCAGAGCGGATGCGGCTCTCTGACGTTCCGTCTGGTGCAGGTGCTGATGGGGCACAGGTGCTTCGGTTGGTACCTGCACCGGATAGCACGCAGGAAGCCGACCGCCGTATGCCATTAGTGGGAGGAGCAGCGTCGCACGTTAGCTGCGGTGGTAGGACACGATCTCTCGCTGCCGAGCGTAGTTGCAGCCATGCTTGGTAGCGAGGATGTGTGGAATGTTATGGCCTCCTTCTGCGAGGAGATCGTCTCGCAGAAAGATGCGGGTCCGTGAGCAAGACAGTTTGACCGCCTCCTCCCACTGTAACCGGACCTCCCCCGAGAGGGTAGTGTATCCATAAGGAATTTCTTCACGATAAAAAAAAAACGTTCATAATTGCCCTAACTGGTGTATCAACAATCGCTCCAGAAATAGTTATATTAAATTAATGGAAACTGTAGGTATCTGCTCAATATAGTCGGCACGGGTTAATCTTAACCATGGAGAAAGTGTTTCAGTATTGAACAAGTAAAATAACTCATTTCTTCTTTCGCTTATATCTTCGTCTTTACTTTTCAGAGATCTTCAGGGCATGTGCTACATCTGTATGTGTATCAGTATGGCTTTAGGATTTCTATCCTTAGGCATATTGCAACTGAGCCCCGGATTCAGAAGCGAGATGTGCACTCTTACTGGTATTTATCGTTATTCACTGTGTAGTCGTTTCTAAGCAAATCGTTAAAAGATAACTTGAATATTTATTTATTTTTTTACTTTTAGGATTCCTTGTCTACACGTGGATGATGGCAACTTTCTTTTGGATGAATGTTATTTGTATTAATATGTACCGAACCGTTTTGTAAGTATAACATTAAATTATATTTTACAAATAACGAGTGATACTAGCGTCCTTAAGAGTCTAGTATGAATTGAGGCTAGAGATGGCCTTCTATTTGATTTTGAAATAAAATGTAGACTGTTGATGTAAATAAATTCTCTGAAGATGTCCGGACTCTCTTCTATATTACTCAATTATTCACGTTTTTATATAGAAACTTTTCAAACCTAATTCTTCATACTATGTCTTGGTAAACAAACACAAACAACAAAATAGACTTAGCCAAATAGCTGAAGCCGTTCTTAAGTGATGGGCTTACATACATTCGGCAATTTATTCTTATTTATAAACAAGATTTATTACACGTTATCTGATAGTATACTTATTATAAATAGATACACTCATTAAATCCATATATATATATATATATATATATATATATATATATATATATATTATATATATATATATATAATTTTGTAATTGCAGAGATTCTACATATTTGAAGAAGACGGAAAGAAAACAATATTTATGGTACAGCTGCTACGCCTGGGGCGCTACACTTTTGTTCCTTACAATCTGCCTCATTGCGAACTTTGTGGAAGGAGATCACTGGAAGCCCGGTATTGGTAATGGCAGTTGTTGGTTTAATGGTGAGTTTATCAAATAAATAATTAGTAATATATTACAGTAACAAGATAGTTAACATTTTTACAAGGTGTTGTAATTAATTGTAAATTTCTATTAGATGTATTTTAAAAAGAAATCTTTACTCTCAAATCAAACAAGCTAATGTTTATTATATTAGTTACATCTTACTTAATAACTTCTTCTTTCTTTCGTAACTATCATTAGTTATTGGCTCAATAAAGTTATCCATAAGATAAACTGTCAATGCGTTTCTGAGTACACAACGAGTTGTTAAAAACTATGAATCCCATAACTAGTTCTTTGATGTTCACTAGATGGCTCTTTTTCAAAAAGAGTGTTAAAAATTGGTTTTATTATTTCAATTGTTAACTTATAGTAGTAATATTATGATTAAAAAATACTTTGCAGATTAGTAGATGGTTTAATTTTATTTTATAATTATTTACTTATAAATTTAATTATTTTACATAGAAAACTTTTCAATTCGTTAGTTGTCCGTCAATGTCAAGATATTAAAAACTATTTAAAATGTCAAAATTTATTTAATAGACAAATGGCCAATTAAGTTTAACGGAGGTTTATCGTATGATTGTGTGTTCAGAAACCCAATTTGACAGGTTATCGAACCGAGAACGCTATTGAACAGATAAATATGACTCAGAAACCGGGCATTAGTCAGTTAAAAATAATTATTATTATGTAAAACTTTGTCGTTACGTTTTTCGATGACAATATTTATATTATATTAATTTCATTTTCAGGGCGTACTGAAACATGGATCTTTTTCTACGGCCCAATCGCTGTCCTTATCACTTCTAACGTCATACTATTCACTCTATCTTCATTCAAGCTTTGCCAAGACACTAGGAAATATGAAGTCAACAAACTGAACAATCTTAAACACAAGTAAAATATTAATTATTGCAATTCATATATTACATATACCAGGTGACTGTTTACACAGTAGCAATATTTCTGAAGAATACTCTGCGCTGGGTTCTCGTTCTAAATCAATAAAAAATAACTGCTTAATATTTGATCTAATTATCTAGAAAAATACAAAAATTATACACAATCCTCTACGCGTCTATGTTAAAGTACTGTGTCAGTGACCGTCGGGTGATTTCATTTTCATTTGAACATGAACGTCAGTCAGTTTAAAACTAAACTTAAATAATCCTCTTCACAATAATATCTCTGCATATATATCATTGTTCTACACATGTGTTATCATAAACTTCTCCCAAATAGCTGCACCGATTTATATCTTTTTTATTTACAACTGAATCCCATAGGTGGTGCTGCGATCTGATTCCAGGATCTTTTTTTTTTAACTATCAAGGCGGAATAAGGCCCGCTAGTAGTTTATGGATTTTATAATAAGACTTTTTCCAAAAATCCAAAAAGGCCTTTAGAGCATCAATTTAATGTTCTGCAAAAATCAGCTACAATAATGCTTCATTTGACTTTGACCACATAATTAACATAATTTTCAGTTATTACTAATTACCGACATCTCATTGCTAATTTCGCATAAGCAAAGCGATAACAGAAATAATCGTCTTTAAATTATCAAGCAGTCATAATCAAGCCTCTAGCAAAGCAATGCTAGTTCTGCCTCTTATATATAACACAACAATTTACCTAAGACGAAGTCCATATAAAAAGTGTACGTTTTATATTACACTATGGCTGATACATAATCAGCATTTGCAAATTTGACGCCGATATTTAGGTCGTTTATGTTATCATTTTGCTCTTGCGAAGTATGATAGTGCGAATCCTTGCCTATGTATATTTATGTGAATTCTTACGTAACCGTTGCCGTGAAATATGTACATGTGTATTTGTTAGTTTCTGACTTATAGCTAATTATGTTAATCGTATTAAGATACACTATATTGATAGTATAAAGTGGGATACTATGACAAGTACCCTGTTTATCAAATGTTACAACACTACGAGTTCACAAGATACAGACTATGTTTGCTTTATATCTGCAAAATGATTTTCTACCATATTATATATCGGTAAGATAGAAATAACGTATAATACTCAAGTTTCAATATTAAAAATAAAACAATCTGATTTTATGTGTTAATGACCAATTTTAGAGGCAACGGGAGCTCTACAACTTTTTCATAATAAGTTACAAGCTACAAAGGCATGATAAACAAAACCACAAATACAAGTGTGATAAAGCACATGTGTTACAAGTGGTATCAATTCTAGCTTATGTCTATTGGCTTGACGACTGGCCTTCACAGCTTCACCGGATAACCAATAAATTACAAAAGAAAACGATTGATATGCAAGGCTTGTTCATCATCATCCTCATCTTACACTTATCCCTCCGAAGTATATCGTATATCCGTCCACCATTATACTCAACACGTTTACTAGTTGTAATATACTCAATAATACTCAATTTTACTAGTTGTAATGTAAGACTTGTTCGGTATTATTACAAAAAAGTTAAATACGTATTAAATACTTGTATTAAAAAGGTTTCGAATTAAATGCACCGCGCTCGCCCGTGGCAAGTTCGCGTTATCCTTTTTCACAAGTCTAACCCAACGTAACCAAAGCGAGACAAAAGAGCAAGATGGCGAACATTCAGCGACCGCGGTGTATTTTACTCGGAACCTTTTTAAAGCAAGTATTCAAAACTTATTTAACTTTTTTGTAATAACACCGGTTAAGTTTGATAAACAGGGCATAAATCTTGCTTGCATACCGCCTGTTATTTTTCTTAACGTTCGTTTACTCTATTGTACTAGAGAGATTTAAAAACTGAGGGACCCTTTTTGTAAAAAATGTATTTATTCTTGCAACAATATTTGAATACTTTGAATTTCACCATAGTTTAACAGTAAGGGAGGAAGAGAATATCGTATTTTATTGAGAAATTATATTTTGACTTTTACTATAAATAATTTAGGAACGCTCAGAATTTCATTTATTTATTATATAAATGCTGTTTGCTATGTGTAAGGGTTTATTATTTGTTATAAATAATTGTTGGTCATTGATGAACAGTATCTATCATTATTACTATCACATCATGTTAAAAAAGTTATAAATGTATCGACTATAATATCTATGTATTTTTTATAAATTTTCCAGGTTTCTGTTGTCACTGAAGCTATTTCTTGTTATGGGAATTTCTTGGATATTTGAAATCGCTAGTTTCGCTCACGGAGAAGCACATATTATTTGGTAAGTTACTTTATCTTACCAGCGTATAATAACAGGTGAATGTTTAGACATGACGTAGTAGAATTAGTAATTAGGATATGAAAACATAACAACCAAACAAACTCACATTCGCATTTCATAATATTAGTTACAATTATATATTTTATACTGATTTTATATTTTTCATTCATACTATTAATTTTATTCGATACAACTAAATTTATCCGGCCACGGCTTAGTAAGGCTCAGTATACCTTTTTTAAGGTATATAAAAATAAATACAAATTTAAATGCATCGTTGTATGAAAGTAGTCAGTGAAGCATTTTTGATGATTTAAAATTTATATTATTTAACAAATATTTATATATATTTTACGACTATAAAGTAAATTAAACTTGTTTTTATAGAATACTAGCTATTCCCGCGACATAGTGAAATAGTTACGTTGGGACAACGTCAACACGCAGCGAAAGCTCTCAAAAGGGAAAACCCCCGATTTGTAAACATTCTTTATTGGTGCTCCGCTCCTATTGATCTTAGCGCGATGATTTTTTATTTTTCGAAATGATTACGCTATTGACCAAGCAAGTTCTTAACAGCTTCACCGGAATACTAAGGCGAGCACTTAAGGCAATCAGCCGATTTTATTTTGACAACTAGCTCAAGGGTGTGCGGCACACCTCGGCTTTGGCTGTTGCCTGATACATGCAATTCACGACCTATCTGAGTACCTTAGCGCGATGACATATACCCTATAGTTTTCCTTTATAAATGAGCTATCTAACACTGAAAGACTTTATTTTTTCAGGAAAATAATGGATATATTCAACTGCCTCCAGGGAGTGATTATATTTCTGCTCTTAGTTGTGCTAAGGAAACGCGTCATCAAAGGTCTGGCTAATGAAAACTGCCTGTTGTTTATTACGCGACCGTTAGCAGAGAAATTGAACCCTCATGATGATTCAGAAGATCAAGAGATGTTGGCCGACGACACAGTTGAAGTCCGGCTTAATTAAACCAAAAGTCATGTAATATAATTTTATGCCTGTTAACTAATAATGATTAATTTAGTGCCCATAATATTCTATTTGTTTTTTATTAAGATAGATGATACCTATATATATGTTATAAATACTAATCAATTATGAATCTCTCACTGATACACTTTAATATTACTATATAATCATATATTCACCTTTTTTCTTCATAATTGTGCCATATTCCATATAATAATACGTTTAATATATGCCCAGTAATTAGTTAAATACTTAATTGTAGAATTTACGCATTTAAAATATTAAGTTTAAATCGTTTGTAAGTTCCTAATTGTAATTTTATGGAATTTGTTTTTTATGAGAATGTTTTTTGCAATGTTTGTAAAATATACCTGTTTTTAAATTACACATAAATATATACGTAGTTTTATTTATATTCTCTTAATATGAATAAATATCCTTAAAACGCGTTTCACTCAGAAGCTACTCGATACAATTCGATAGTTTTTAGTTTTAATTTATAAACACTCATTTTTTTTTATACCGATATCTTCATCATTACATAGTATAAAACAAAGTCCTCTGCCACATCTGTCTGTCTGTTTGCGATAAACTCAAAATCGACATCGGATTTTTATGCGGTTTTCACCAGTAGATAAAGTGAAGTGATGAGGGAGGTTTAAGTACGCTAGTGTAATATGAGATTATTATTTTTATAAGAAACTACAACTCTTATGAGTAAGTACTACGCGTTCAGCGATGTGAGAAGCGGGACAAGCGGTGTCGTGCGCATGCGCAGAAGGGCGGATTTAAACAGATATCATAAATCACTTATTTTATAAGCAAAGTATATTTCTTCTTTAATTCTTTTTATATATATTTCCTATGCACGTAAATATATGTTGTTAAGATAAAAAACAACACAGACGAAGCCGCGACTATCAGCTAGTAATACATAAAATTAGCAATTAGAAGAACAAATGTCTTTATACCATCAAACATACTTGATTTATTAATTTGTTTTCATGCAATTTGGATAACAGTTCACTAGATGATAAATAGTTACAGTCGCCTATGGACAACTTGAACACCAGAGGTATTACTGTTATATTACCGACCTTGCAAATCTCTATGCCAAACGCCCCCCGTGGGGTTTTAGTCAATAGGAGTCCTTACATAACTCTCTTGCTCCTCAGTGAGAGAGTATCCCTATAGTATATCCCCACGTTAAAAACAGAGACACCATCCTAAATATTTGTGTGCAGTTAGACCGCACGTTACAAATGACTCCAAATTCTCACATAGTTGGACAAGTTGATACCAAAAATTTTAATATCATACGAAATTTTCCGAGGAGTATAAGGTACATAGATCTTTGATATGATGACGAATGGGATTTTATGAAATATTAATTGCATATGCTAAAATAATAAATCACTTGTATAGTATTTACAATTCGATAATATTATGTTAAGCTATTTTATTTTAATTAAAATCATCAACGTAAATAACAAGAATGAATGAATGAATGTGTTTTATAGAAATAGTTATACAGATAAGTAATATATTACTTAGTGTTCACTTTTCGTTTTGACCACTTACGTATTGACCACGCTCACACTTCATGTTAAGATATAATGTGATTATACTACTACGCAGCTTAGAAATAACACTGAATCTGAAATGCAATTACAAACGTTGCACATATAACACGCCGATAGGAGCTTGGGTGCTCATCACGCTAAGACCAATAGGAGCTGAGCACCAATGAAGAGTGTTTCAAAATAGGAGTGTTTTTTCTTTTTAGGAGCTTCCGCTACGTGTTAGTTAGTGACAGGCTAAAGTAAATATTCCACGCGGACGAAATCGCGCGCAGAAGCTAGTGTACTATAAAACAAATTGTTTTTCTATCTGTATTTAACTCAAAAATAGCTTGAATATGGAATATTGCAATTGGGAAACCTATATAACTTCTCAACTGATACTATACAAGAATTATCAATAATACTAGTAGAAATCGCGAAAACAAAACGGAACGAATATAATTAAATTTTGTAAACGAGAAGTACCTATGGCATTCCAGAATCATCATGGCATCACCTGATATAAAAACTCAATTTAATAATAAAGTAAAAAGTCGACAATAATTACTGCATAAAAAACGAGTCCGCAACCGCGAACAGCTACTAATTCTGAACAAAAATAATGTCATAACCGTTGTACGATTTAACAAAGAGTCTATCGTTGTGTTAGATGTTGTTAGACGACTAGAAATAAGTTTCGCTAAAAGGACGTAAAATCAGTGGTCTGATTAAGAAAAGTAACCAGCTATCATTTGTCAAATTCCGCACGATCAACGGTGCACTGTGTTGCCAGATTGTAAAATTGGCTGCTAAAACGACATGATCTTTAGAACCTAGATATAGAGTTATTCCAGTTTGTATGACAGATTTACCAGTATAATTCGATATAAACACAAATGTTTAAAAACTCGAAAAATCAAGCGTTTTAACGATACGCACTGTTAGTTTGTAAAACTTTTATTTTTGTATAATTTCAAAAATCCGCAGACGTTCATAGTATATTAACTCCACTAGCAACCCCGACTAAGTACCAAAAAACTGAAGGTTATTTTATAGATGAGTAATGTAAACGTTTTTTTCAAGAAATACAATACAATTATAATACAAATAATGACTGATACTAAATTTGGTTAGCAACAAGAATATGTACAAGGCTTTACACATAAAGTTTTCACTATAGTGGATTTTACGTACGACATAATAGCGTAGTGTATGTGATGTAAACTATATATAAACGAAGAAAATGTATTTGAAATACATCATATTATTCTTTTTCGGCGTGTTTAATTCGTTAAACGCTAAAGTAGCAGATTCAGATTTAAACGAGGTATCGGAAAGACAATACGCAACCAAAATAAACAAATGCTGTGAATTTAATGAGTTAATGGTCGATTCCGTTTGCCGACTGGCTGCAAAGTACAACCAAAGTGAGTAATTTATATCTAAATTAACTTTATAACTTCTATTAGGCTATAGATATGTGTAAAGATTAGTAAATGTAACAAAAAATATGACCTGTCTACTTTATAATAACAGAAAAATGTTTCACTACAATAAAATAAAAATTGAAACTTAAATGATAATATGGATAAATTCACCATACATTTGTCATTTTTTTAATATCACACTTAGGTATATGGCAACCACACTTTAAGACTGAAGATGGAAATGATGCACTTCTGAAATTTTATAATTATACATATGGCTTCCCTGACTGTGAAACGACACAATGGAGAACTATATTTGATTTTGGAAAAGAGAAATCAGAGGATGAGTATGTTAAATAAGAATTGTTTTTATTCTGCTAAGAAAGAATATTTTTGTAAATAAGTTATTGGTTTAATGGTTTCCATAATATTTTCATTCCAAGTTTATATAAATATTTGCTTTTGTCTGCATGGAATAGTCACTTTAGGCTAACACTAACTCTAACTCACAACATTGTTTATGTAGAATGTGAAAATATATTAAAATAATATGTATGTTAACCCAGAGTTTGAAGCATTCTTCATTGGTCTTAGAGCGATGATATATAGCATATAGCCTTCCTCAATAAAGGAGCTATCTAATGCTGGAAGAATTTTTCAAATCAGAGCAGTAGTTCCTGAAATTAGTCTCTTCAGCTTTATAATATTAGTATAGCTGTGTAATACGCTGAGATTATTTTTGTAAACAATGCTAAGTTGTTCAGGTCCTTAGTAATAAAATGTTCAAAACTACTAAGGAACATACTAATATAATGTACATTTTATAAACCAATTATTTTCCTAATATATTTATCTTTAACTTGATAGTTTACATATACTGTCCTGTCTACACTAATAATGAAAAGGTACAGATTACCATGGATGCCTATCATTACATAGTATAAAACAAAGTCCCCTGCCGCATCTGTCTGTCTGTTCGTGATAAACTCAAAAACGACTGAACGGATTTTTATGTAGTTTTCACCAATGGATAAATTGATTCTAGAGGAAGGTTCTAGTATATAATTTGTGAAGGATTTTTTTATAATTAGGGCTGTACAACGTCTGCCGGGCCCGCTAGTTACAAATAATTATATGTATTAAAGTTACCATTTTATTAGCATGAGATGTATAACAAAAGACTAGTAAGTTTGACATATAGCTATGCAAATAGTTCCTTTTCATTTTAGAATCCTCTGTTTATATATATTTCAGGTTGAACCTATTAACTGATGGTCGTTTGCAACATCTGATCCGTCATGAACACACCACAGAGAGTTTAAATGGAGAGCAAATGACTAATACATTCAATCTACTTGAAAGTATACCTATCCCTGTAACCAAAGAACCATACTCATATATTTATGTAAAAAAAAACAATTGTATGGATAAGGTAATATTTTATACATTAAAAAAAATATAGAGTTTTTACCAATAATCTATACATATAATAAGGTGTAAAGTCTGTGCTTTTTAGATTCTTGTGAAAAAAATTGTTACGTCTTGGAATAAGTAACAAAATACATTACATTCATTTTTATGTTTATCTGTTTGTTTAAACACTCATTGCTGCTAAAGTACTGCTTTTACGATGAAACCTCACCTAAATATAATAAAGCATATCCTCGAGTAACATTTCGTCTTGGGTTTGTTAAAATCAGTTCATTCCATCGAAAGTGATTGTAATTTTAATGAAGATGTTACTTAAGTATGAGAGTAAAATAGATAAATAAATGAACTTATTACATTTAGATGATCTTATTAGTAACTGTTTTTTTTACATTAAATTCCAAGGGGATGGTGTCCCAGACACATATAGTAATGAAATAAAAAACATTATGTACATTAATAGACCCTCAAAATTTGACAAATAAGATAAATAGTTTCATTGCAATTATATACTACATAATTTGTTTATAAACTAATATTGTGTAATACATAACTAAAACAAAAAATGTTATTATATTTATTTCTGATTTCAGAAAAGTGTCTTTTGACCTATAATAAGTCTAGTTTAATTAACTTCTTCTTCTTACCCTTATCCCACATAAGTAGGGTCGGTACAACATGTTTGTCATGTTATGGTATATGATTTGGCTTAATTTGTACGATCGGCCGCCTGCCTGACATCAAACCTCTTTGGGATTATTTTGTTATACCATTGTATTTATGATTATTATTATATAGTTACCAAGTCTGATGGGATCTTTTAGCCTTACCTTCTAGTTTAATTAACATTACAGATATTTATAACGAATACCAATATGGTAGGAGTATATGCTCAAGTGTGTATACCAGAAGTAAAACCAGACTGGAAGGATTTCAGCTTTCTCATGAAGAAAGTGCTTAACCCTACTTTCCACGCGATCGCAATGATATTATACTTAATTGTGGCAATAATATATTTTGTATTGCCCACATTAAGAGACCTAGCAGGAAATATAATTACGACTATAAACATATGTCTGATAGTGAGTCAAGCTGCAGATTTGGTCAGAATATTCACAGAATTCAGTAATCATGTTAGTTTTATGATTACAGGTAAGTGTAATTCATTATATGAGGTATAAATTAGTTTGTGTCTCTCCAAGAATACCCTTACTCATATTGATAATTGCTTACTTGTTTATTTTGTCTGTATTTTAGCAGAAGTTTGATATTTAAGAGTTTTTGCTTTGTTTAAATTTTATTTAACATTTTCTTTATGATTTCTCCATTTTGTATTGACATCTCAAGTCAATATAGATAATAACATATTTTATTTCTATTCACACTAATCTGTTATTGTTTTGATAAAATATACTATAATATCCATAATGATTTAATGGCACATATTCTGGGTGTCAGTTTAGACAATCACAGATTGTTAATAGATATTTAAATATCGCAAAGGGATGTATTATAGAAGGTTCTTAAACTTTAAAGTTAAGGGTATACCAACTTAATGCCTTTTATTTTATTGAACCCTATATGAAATGATTACAAATCAAACTAAAATTTATATAAGATTATTTTTTTAAGAAATGTGTAATATAATTGAAACATATTATTCCTGACTTATTTAATTTTATTTTCAGATGTAATATTGTACATCAGCCTTTTAGCAGCATTCTTTTGGCTTAATAGCTTCGGATTCTACATATGGAAAACTTTCAAGTTAGTGATATTTTCATTTCAGACTAAACTAAAAGATCTGTGATTTATAAAAATTAGAATAACTAACATTCACACTTTATTACCCTATGTATGCAATGTCTTACATAAATGTGCAAATTAAGCATATTTAATTCAACCATACTAATATATATTATTATTTCAGATCGAGAAATGTATTTCTCCGAGTGACTGATGTTCGTAAATACTGTTATTATTCTTGCATTGTTTGGTCATGTGTTATAGTTATGACTGCAATGGCTATTTGTACACATTTCCTATTAGATATGGGCACTAATGCCAATAGAAGAATGCATACTCAATCCACAACCCCCATCCCCGTTGATGACACTGAACAAGAAACTATTGGTAGGAACCCAATATTTATAAACCAGAAAGTTTTGCTACAATTTTCCTTGTGTTTAATACTATCAAGTTTATAATTAAAATCAAAGTTATATTTTTGTTATAGAGTTTAAAACTACTAGAATTGATTAAAAAAGGAATTCTCTACATTAATACGAATCTTATTTTTTAGGTTTGCTTGGAATTGCAATATTCTTCACGCCAGTAGCATTTACAATAATATTCAACTTGTTTTTCTATGTTACTACTTTAAAAGTAATAAAAAGAATCAATGTTTATGGAAGAATACACCACAAGCTTAAAGGATGGTGAGTTTATTGTTGTGTAATTTTTATAACAATATGTTAATGTTGTATTTTTTTTTTGTGGTTTTATCCCTTTACCCATTATAATAATTACAATATTAGCAAAAACTTGTATTATGTCATAGTAATTGATTTTAACCTACCTAGGATTATTTTTAATTTCATAATTTATTTAAATATAAAAATATCAGATGACCTTAAACAAAATTGATGTAATGTGAATGTCTGAGAAAATTCTTTATTATATAACTATCATATATGAGAAAAATATTGAACTGAGTATTTCTCTATATTTTAAACTAGCGGGTTCCGCTTGTCCCGCCGTGGTTATAAAAAATTTCTTGACAAGTTATATACCAAAACGTTCCTCATGAATCACTCTATCCATTGGTGAAAACCACATAAAGATCCGTTAAGTAGTTTTTGAGTTTATCGCGAACAGACAGACAGACAGACGCGGTAGGGGACTTTGTTTTATATGTAATTTTTTTTTCTTTTTTTTTTTCGAACTTAATACGCTATTGACCAAGCAAGGTCTTAATAGCTTCACCGGACTACCTTTATATACTATGTAATGATTATCGTTATTTATATCTTATCCTGGTAAATATTTTATTTTGGTTTGTGTAGCACTGGAAATCCTTAAAAGTTAATATAATATTACTATGCTTCTAAGAGTGAAAAACAGAGCATTATAATCAATAATTAAAATATATGTCAGGGTGGGATTTAGCCTGTTGAAAGAGAGATAGCACATCAAGTTAAAGATACGTAAATAATATTATTGTTGCTTAGAGCAATGTTGTATTTCTGATAATTTTTAGGTTTTTGCAATATTCCTTACAAATTGTACAAAATTTACTTTCTCTGAGACATTATTTCAGGAATGGAATATGGCATATTACATACTACCGCCTAACATATCGTTTCGTACAATATACTATTGAATAATAATACAGTCTATAACACTTGAGTAGAACATATTTTCCTATAATTGAACGAGAATTTTGATCATTTGTTTGAGAGATTCTCTCTTATAACCAATGCTTTAATAATATAGTAACTTAGGGAGACAAAAATAGATTTATATGTTTATTATTATTTTGTGTTGACAAATATCCATTACATTTTTTATTTATTTCTCATTCCAATTTGCCTACATTTGTTCATTTATTAAATGTGATTTCATTTTTTTTTTCATATGTAAATCGAGTAATTAAAAAAATCCAGTCAACCTTGTCCCTATTATTTCAACTAATTAACAGAAAATTTAAATAAACATACTTTATTTATTTTTAATCCTAGTACTAAATTTTACATCTTTAACAATAAAACTCACATGTAATGCGATCAGTGATCAATTTATTAAATTTTGAGTAAAATGCAGGTTGACATTAAGTGACTTTAAAAATCTTTTAATTTTCCAGTTTCAACCTATTTCTACAACTATTCCTGATAATGACAACAGCCTGGCTATTTCTCCTCATGTCGTGGCTCAAATTCGATGAATTACTATACACTCATATTTTTGTAAATCTTCTACAAGCTATTTTAATATTCTACGTTTGTGTGATAAGACAACAGCATGTTACTTTTTTATTACGGAAAAGTTGTTGTTATGCCGAACCCATACCTACTGGAGAGTGGGGTGATGAGATGACGCATATGAACGGTGGGAATTACTAAAGCACTTCGTATTTTCGAATTTATAGACTTTTATAGCGTAACACAATTAAATATTCCTTAGTCATTAATAAAAAAAAACGGTAGATGCGCACGATTTATAAAATATAATATTGAAGTATTAATAGATTAGTTTATATAATTCATATAAGATTTTTTGCTGCCTTATCCGGCAAAAATATTAATTATAATTCCCAGTACTTGAAACATTTCCGTTTTTTAGTATTTATTGAATTAGTCGACCAAGTTGTACTTCGATAAAAAGAAAATTGTAAACTGTTCAGTGAATCGAGAGTCGATGCAAAAGAACAATATCTAATATATCTTAAAATCGAATAGAATAATCGAAATCAAACTTTTAATCAACAATTATCAAATGACTGGCAAAATTAAATAGGTGAATGTAAACAAAAAGTGGATACATCGACTGCAACAAAAAACACAACAAACAAAAAGTGCAGCTGTCAATATATGCATAGGCTTTAAAGAAATGAGATCGATTGAAAGTTGTTCATATGAAATATAAGATAATATAGTTAATGAACAAATGTGCCTTTATGAGTGTCTATATTTTAAAACTTAAGTCATAAGTAAAAAAGGATAGAATTAAGTATAACACTATAAATATGAATCTCACTGAAAAAAAAAAATGCTCATAAAAGATACTTAAACTTGACATGACAAATTTACAGACTTTTAGTTTTAAAATACTAACCTATAATCTATTAATGCTATGAAACATTGAGCCTATTCTTTTTTTATACGAAAAGTTTCGACTAACTATTTTAGGTTAACTAAAGTTTAAGTGAGTTGTCACCCCGAATATGTAACTCCAAAATATCGTGATAATTTATCGTTATTTAATTCCAACAATAAGGAAACAGATTTATGTCCTATGGAACTCGATCAAGATAGTTTTTTTTTTCGAACTCTATACGCTATTGGCCTTAACAGCTTCACCGGACTACTTAATATAATGTGTTGAATAATATTCACCGATGATTAATATAAGCTGCATTTATTGTTTGAAAATATCTTGATATTATATATTTAATCTTTTTAAATAATTATGAATAAGTACTAACAGTGGTGGGAGTTAACAAAAAGCCGATTATTTTGGAATTCAATTTATGAAATAAAATCGAATACTGAAATGTGGTTTATTTGATAGATTCACTATATCGTGATCGGATTTACTCTTAAGAAATTATTCACCCTTCGCCACTGTTAAATAATATTATGAATGAGACGCCTTATAATCCGTCCTTAAAACGTAGCAGCTTAACCAATTAATTGTAACAATGTGTCTGTCTCTTTTTAACCGATAAATGTAATAAATGTGACATGATTTTATACTTTTTGACATTTCGTTTACAGTATATTTCAATAGATTATTATAATATTTGCATTTATTTTTATTATTGTGATTATACATTTATTTTAATAAAGTTTTGCGGAGAAGAAATATATTTGTTTTATTTAATGACATTCTCAGGATTTTTAAGAATGTGCCCATGGTAAAATGATTATTCTGTAAAGGAAGATTTTTTTTGTAAACTGATGCGGTACATGTAAATCTAAACGTTAGTTTTAATACTTACATGTAAAATGAAATGATCACAACTTAATTACTGGAATTTTAAGAAATTACTATTTTTATAAGCACTACTCATTCAGCGAAATGTGAACTGGGGTTAGCGGTGTGGGGCGTATTCGCAGGAGAGGGGAAGTAAAAAAACAATGCTTTATATTATATGTTGTTTTGAATATAAATATACCGCAAAATTTAAAATATACTCTAATAAAACTATATACTAACAATAATACAGACAAAGTCGCGAGTATCAGCTAATACCCTACAGTATCGCTCGAAACTAAATCCTATATTTTAAATTAGATTAGTTGATAGAAGAACATCTATGTATAACTAGTTTCTGCCCGCGACTTCGTTCGCGAGGAATAGTTACTTTGGGCTAACGCTAACTTCACCTTGCGACTTTGTTTACGTAGAAGGTGAAAATATTTTTAAATAATACGTACGTTAACCCCGATTTTGAAACATTCTTCATTGGTGTTCTGCTCCTGTTGATCTTAGTGATGTTATATATCTATAGCTTTCCTTGATAAATGAGCTATCTAACACTGAAATAATTTTTCAAATCGGACCAGTAGTTCCTGAGGTTAGCGCGTTCAAGCAAACAAACTCTTCAGCTTTATAATATTAAAGTACAGATTATTGTTTATTTTACTAAGTCATGATATGTATGCCTAAAATGTAGATATTTTGATAAGAGATATTAATAAAGATAAAAATATAATAAACTAAAAACATATGTTTCCGAAATTTTATAAAATATTAATAAAAAAACAATGTCAAATTAAGAAGCCACAATTATTGAAAATCCAAATGAGCACTGATGCAAAAATATAACTTTTCATGTTGTGCTCTCAGTGTAAATGTTTTTAAACGTATACCTAAATTGGTGGCTCACGAATTTCACCTACTAGTGATGGCAACTCTAAAATCAATATTGGACTTACCTGAGTAAATAACAGTCCCTCAGGCCGATACGCGAGTGCAGACATTTGACAGCGTACAACAAGATGACAGTCGTCCATCACAGTGTTGAAAAAGCGACGCGTCGGCAGTAATGCTTCCAGATCAATCATCAGCTCGAGGAAACGCTCACAGTACCTTTAGCAAAACATAAATATATTATAACAATGTAATTATTCGAACATACAATCAAAACAATAAGCACATAAAAAGTTAAAATGTTCAATAATAGCATTCTCACTTCACTAGCTTCAGTAGAAATAGTTAATTGTATAGGGTTGATTTTCAATCGGAGATATACACATGCAGTGAACATTAACTTAATAATTCATTATACAACATATTCATATTTACTATAGTCGTAACTGCAGGCTTGAAAATTAACTTTTAATATTTGGAAATTCGTCTTTTATATTTTACATTGTATATTAAGATATAATTAAATAATAAAATGAGGAATATTGCAGTAATCTGTTGTTAACAGGGAGAGTATCAAAAATTCGTCTTTCCGATGAATAAACTGCATTGAAACAACAATGAATTTACATGTAAAATGTACGACAAAATTTTTTTTGTGATTAAATAAAATATTATTATAACACTTTTTAATACTTATAAGGTAGATAAGTGCAAGTCACATTGAACTATTATCATTACATAGTATAAAATAAAGCCCTCTGCCACGCCTGTTTGTTCACGATAAACTCAAAAACTACTGAACGGATTTCCATGTGTTTTTACTAGTAGTTAAAGTAATTCATGAGGAAGGTTTAGGTATATGTCTTCGATCAACAATAACTAGATAACGGGTCGGCGCGAAAAATACGTCTCGGTAATTAAGAGCTCGCTTGAAATGTGTGTCATTATTTTGTTTAGTTTGTTTGAAACACAGCCAATGTAAGCCCGTTTCACATGTCGCAGTGTATTCAAAAGATGCAAAAATAATACCCGAAAAAGCAATTTAACGGCCGGAGAATCTTACTTTCGCTAAATACATGTTGAATAAGTTATATATATTTTAAGCTTTAAACTAACTAATAATATCAAATTTTGAACAAAATTACCGATTTTAAACCTGTGATACAAATGTTTGGCCTCGCCTGACACAAACACGCACAATAACGGGAAACGTACTTTATTCATTACGTGTTAAGGTTGAATTCACACTAAATGTTGTTTATGTTATCTTTTCATTTGTGAGGGGAGTAATTTATTACTTTGCTCGTTTTATCGTAAGTATTAGATAATATTTTGAACATTTGTGACTTTATTACAAGGTGTTATGGTTGTAATTTGGTTGAACTTAAAACAGTTTTAAAACTTTTTTTCTCCTTATCTTAGTAAACAAATAGCTACACGTAAGTATTTATTTACGCGGACGGCTTTTAGCTTCGATTTGTACGTAATGTATGTATAATTTGTCACAGTTTTTTTTAAATTATGAGGGCAGGACGATGTCCTTTGGACCCGCTAGTAATATATAAGTTTTGAAACAGTATTATTACAGTTATGCTGTTTTAACACAAGGCTTAAGGAAATAAATTAATAAAACATAAATCAACTCGTATCAAACCTTTAATACAAAAAAGAAATTACTAAAATTATGTTTTTCGTGTTTTCACCAGAAAGTAAATTAACGTTGCGAGAAGTATACGCCCAATTCAACAGTCACTTCGATACGACCAAAACGAATAAAATATATCACTGTTGTTCTGCTTTTCCATTAAACGTGTGAAAAACTTATTACCGGTAAAGTGGACCAATTTTTAAATGCAACAGCTTTGCTTGAAGTAAAGTCTCCGAAAACAATTAAAGTGAAATGGAATGAAATAAGTTGATGCTTTATTTATTTTTATCGAACTGACTACGCTATTGGCCTAGTAAGGCCTTAACGGCTTCACCGGACTACGTTGATGCTTTAATATAAAGTAAATGTGTTAATTACTTTAACTTATTTAAAAAATGCACTGCTTCAGATTTATGCTATTTTAAACAAATTATAGTGTTTTCTGTGACATCGTAACTTAATTCAGTTTAATGCCAATTATATGGTGAATGCTCATAATATCATAGTTGAATGCGCTTATATCAGGAACTACTGGAACTGGAACGTTTTAGATACGTCATTTACCGAGGCATATCATCACGCTAAGACCAATGGAAGCAGAGCACTAATAAAGAATGTTTGAAAATCGAGGTTTTTTTTCCTTTTGAGAGCTTCCGCTGCGTATTAGCATTAGCTTAAAGTAACTATTCTAAACGGACGAAGTCGCGGCACGAAGCTAGTTTTGTAATAAAGTGACTTTTAAATGCTCATTTAAACTTCTTTCAGTTACAAATTGTAATAATTTTCACAAACACTTAATTATGGCTTAAAGGACTTCATTTATCTTTAAAATAAATTCAAGTCGAACATATAATAAACATGTTAAACTTTAAACGCATTTTCCAACAGAATTGACTTCTTAATTACTTATTTTTCTGATTAAAGGTGCGATATATCAGAACAGAACAGACAGAAAGTCGTGGTATCCTAGTGGCTTGACCAGTGGAATATCATTATGATGTCCGCAGGTTCGGGCCCTGGCATGTACCAACGAACTTTCGGAATTCGCGTACATTTACCGATTTAAATTGGTAACACTATCGGTTGACGGTGAAGGAAAACATCGTGAGGAAACCTGAACCTGAGAAATGTTCTTGTAGTACTACTATATATGGGAATACATAGAACTATGGATTTCTCAGAGTTTGACATCACCAATAAGTCATGGGCTGGCTCTGTGATTATGCCCAGATAATGCATACCTTCCTTCGGGAAGAGGCCTATGGCCATGCAGTGGGTCTCTTACCAACTGATGATGATTATGCCCAGATTATGCATACCTTCCTTCGGGAAGAGGCCTATGGCCATGCAGTGGGTCTCTTACCGGCTGATGATGATTATGCCCAGATTATGCATACCTTCCTTCGGGAAGAGGCCTATGGCCATGCAGTGGCTCTCTTACCGGCTGATGATGATTATGCCCAGATTATGCATACCTTCCTTCGGGAAGAGGCCTATGGCCATGCAGTGGCTCTCTTACCAGCTGATGATGATTATGCCCAGATTATGCATACCTTCCTTCGGGAAGAGGCCTATGGCCATGCAGTGGGTCTCTTACCAGCTGATGATGATTATGCCCAGATTATGCATACCTTCCTTCGGGAAGAGGCCTATGGCCATGCAGTGGGTCTCTTACCAGCTGATGATGATTATGCCCAGATTATGCATACCTTCCTTCGGGAAGAGGCCTATGGCCATGCAGTGGGTCTCTTACCGGCTGATGATGATTATGCCCAGATTATGCATACCTTCCTTCGGGAAGAGGCCTATGGCCATGCAGTGGGTCTCTTACCAGCTGATGATGATTATGCCCAGATTATGCATACCTTCCTTCGGGAAGAGGCCTATGGCCATGCAGTGGGTCTCTTACCGGCTGATGATGATTATGCCCAGATTATGCATACCTTCCTTCGGGAAGAGGCCTATGGCCATGCAGTGGGTCTCTTACCAGCTGATGATGATTATGCCCAGATTATGCATACCTTCCTTCGGGAAGAGGCCTATGGCCATGCAGTGGGTCTCTTACCGGCTGATGATGATTATGCCCAGATTATGCATACCTTCCTTCGGGAAGAGGCCTATGGCCATGCAGTGGGTCTCTTACCAGCTGATGATGATTATGCCCAGATTATGCATACCTTCCTTCGGGAAGAGGCCTATGGCCATGCAGTGGGTCTCTTACCGGCTGATGATGATTATGCCCAGATTATGCATACCTTCCTTCGGGAAGAGGCCTATGGCCATGCAGTGGGTCTCTTACCAGCTGATGATGATTATGCCCAGATTATGCATACCTTCCTTCGGGAAGAGGCCTATGGCCATGCAGTGGGTCTCTTACCGGCTGATGATGATTATGCCCAGATTATGCATACCTTCCTTCGGGAAGAGGCCTATGGCCATGCAGTGGGTCTCTTACCGGCTGATGATGATTATGCCCAGATTATGCATACCTTCCTTCGGGAAGAGGCCTATGGCCCTGCAGTGGGTCTCTTTCAGGGTGATGACGATATCGGAACAAAGACTTTTGCAAATTTTCATAATGGTTTTACATAAAAATACTTACCGAATAGTATGCGAGTTAATATCACCGCACTCGGGTATGCTCTCCAATATAGTCATAAATTTAATCATCAATCTCTGTAAGTAATGACGCTCCCAATTTAACTTTTCCAACAATTCTGGTTTATCTTTTTTCTGTATAGCGCGCCAATATTTCCTCCATTTTGGCACCGCTTTGAACTCTTGATTCCTTCTTCCTGTAGTAGAATTTAGTTAATTAAGAACTAACTGATGCTCCCGACTTCGTTTGAGTTAAAATATTAGACTAGACAAACAACAAACACAATCCGTGTTATTACAAAAAAGTTAAATACGTATTAAATACTTGGTTTAAGAAAGTTTCCTAATAAATGCACCGCGCTCGGCCGAGGCAAGTTCGCGTTATCCTTTTTCACAAGTCTAACCTAACGTAACCAAAGCGAGACAAAAGAACAAGATGGCGAACATTCAGCGACCGCGGTGGATTTAATATGAGACCTTTTTAAAACTGGGGTTCAATACGTATTTAACTTTTTTGTAATAACACCATTAGATTTTATTTGTATGTATAAACAAGAGTGATTTCTTTTAGGCATTACGCTTAAATATAGACACTATAATCTGATATGTAATTATAGTTAGTATAGTATATAATTTTGGGTTGTGTATGTTGATATGCCAGTCAGTCGGTTGGATACGTTTTTTATAAATACTAGAAACTGTAATAAACTGGTTGTCCCATGTTTCAGACTTAGCAAAACCAGTAATAGTTTTTTAGGCAATAGTGTTAGGTTCTACAATAAAGTCCCAAAGCATGTTACCGATTTGCCGGACTATAAATTTAAGCGCCATGTCAAACGGGTTTTAGTTTCAAAAGGATATTATAGAGTGGATCAGTATGTGAATGATAGTGATGTCTGGAATTGACTCCTCTCTGTGCATCCACTAAAACCATTGTATAATGTATTTCATATGTATAAAAATGTACCCGATCGAGTTTCTTGCCGGTTCTTCTCGATGACTGGGTTGTTTTCCGAACCGGTAGTAGTCTTTGACGTTCATAAGTGCCTTATTAGGGCCTAAACTGAATAAAGTATTTTTGATTTGATTTAATATATATAGTTCGTAGTGTTCGCCTAATGGTTACAAAAATACAAGCACAATTCATTCATTTTCCAAGTTTAAATATTATAAAAAAAATTAACTTTTTCCTATTTTTTTTTTATTATAACATTAAGTCTCACCAATAGCTATTAAACAAAAAAAAATCGGTTGAGAAACATAGGAAAAAGTTACTTAACCGTTTTGTCTCTGCCTATTTATATTATACCTATCATTTATTGATTATTAAATAGGTATAAATAGATTATACTTTGTTTTTATTTATTTATACATTATGCGTTAAAGACGCAATGGCGGACTTAATGCCGAAGGCATTCTCTACCAGCCAACCATTAGGTGATGCAGAGATAAATGTTGGTAGGTGTAAAAAGAAGTTTTTATAAAATTATGTTTAACCTATTTAATATCACAATATATAAATAAAATATCAACACGGATATACTACATATATACAATACATACATATAACAACATCATACCTAAATAAAAGTATAATAAGTCAACATCAAGTACTAAATACAGCATTAACCAGATAATTCTGCTAAATGAGACGTACCCTGACTTTAAAACTGAAACGGTTAGATGACATCCTGATTTCATAAGGAAGCGCATTCCATAGGAGAATAGATTGGATAAAGAAAGAGGAATGTACAAGACCGGAAGTGTGGGCGGGACAGCAAATATTTTTTATAAAAATTTATTTTATTCTACAGATTCTTTGTACGCACCTTTTTTTTCGTTTAATATGTTGTATACTTTAAAAATAGTATCTGTGAGCAACCATTGGGTGTCTTTTTTAAATATTTATTTTTATTATTTTGTTTCGCTATTAATTATTTTAGGACGGATAACTCTTTTTGGATATTAGAAACATTTCTCATTAGACACTTGCCTTCCTGTAAGCTGATCCACATGCTGAGAGAGACAAGCCTCTTGACTTGGTCTCGACACAGCTGCACCTCCATACTACCGAAGCAATGGTTCAGAAACAACAACAGAGCTGTCTGTTCACGCATATTGTTACTCGTCTGGTCGTCGGCGACACTAGCGCGCATTACTTGTTCAAAAAACGCTGGGAAGTGGTCCGGTTTTTTTAAAAACGCCTAGAAACATTAGAATAATATTATTTTCATTACAATACATTATCAAATTAGAAAAAATATGGCATTTCTGCCATTATTGCCTGTATTCATTTTGCTTTACAGTTTACAACAATCAACAAATTTTTATATGCATAATTTATGACCACTTTTAATATATAGGGTTATTGTACAATTTATAATACCGCAATCTATATTATATATCATACGCATTTCTAAACCAAGTATCTTAGTGGCGTACTCTGGAATAATGAAACAGTGATTGTTTATTTCCTTATTTTATTAAACACTAGCGATTCGCCCCGGCTTCGCATGAGATCAATGCACTATTATGGAGTCATTGCAATTCATTTTCAGAGGTCTTTGATATTTACAGATAATTAAACTCACAGAAGCTCCGCAAGGATTTTCATACAACCCCCTTTTTCGTTATGCATAATTTTAAATTTGTGATGTCTTTTAAGGTGTTTATTAAACTATTATGGTATGAGTCATTTTCATCTACCTTAAATTCCAACGTAACTAAAATATTGAATTAATACTATAATGAACAAAACTGCATCACAAATAATCAAATATTCCTTACTAATATAAACAAAAAATGTCCGTAAATTCATTCTAACAACTCCATTGAATAATACATTGACTCCTTTCATCTTGATATAAATATAACATACATGGACCTTCAGGGAGAAATTATTTAAATGATAATAAAAAACGTATCAAAATACAACAACTAAGCGAACACACAGGCAAGCGATTGAAACATATTGTTTTTATCATTACATAGTATAAAACAAAGTCCCCCACCGCGTCTGTCTGTCTGTCTGTTCGCGATAAACTCAAAAACTACTGAACGGATCTTTATGCGGTTTTCACCAGTGGATAAAGTGATTCACGAGGAACGTTTTGGTATATAATTTGTCCAGTTTTTTTTATAATCAGGGCGGGACAACGTCTGCCGGGCCCGCTAGTAATATGTATAAAAGACATACAAACATTTGCTATTAGAACTTCTGCAAAGCAATAGGAAGATATGGAATAATGTCCCTAGATAAACCAAATATTATTGTTTCCAATTCAAAAGAGTATATGCCATTTATTCTTCATAAACTATAACATTTTTTTTAACTGGTTCTGCAAACTCACTGGACGGTACCTGATGGAATGTACCGTACAGTCTAGAAGTAACGGCGACTGTCAGTGTTAAATAACAACGGCAGCCGTCGCTATCATGCCGACCTGCACATGTGCCTCTTCACACTTCGTTTTTATATAAGTAAAAATACTGACCTGCCAAGCTGGTACTCTCTCACGGAACTTTTCATTAATCATAACCACAATAGACATCATATGCGAGTGTGTAGCTTCACCGGCCTCGTAATATGGCCATAGATAGTTCTCTAAGTACTGTGAAAACTCCAACATCATGATTCTGCGAACCGCAAAACTGTAAAGACGAATGTATATAAATTTAAATAAACACGCATATTTCTACACATTTTTTTAATTGCACCACACAAAGATATTCAAACTGGGAGGATATACTAATATAAGTAATAAATTAACAATTAACAATTTTTTAACAAATACTAACTAGTACTACATATATGCTAAACAGTGGCAAGTACCATGTTAATAAAACAATTATACAATAAATAAACTATATATAAATTTAAATATTTTAAAATTACATTCAGAACATTACTTGAATGCATTGGGAATTTGTTGCAAGCACAATTAGAAAACATTAAATCATAAAGCAATTTACCATATTTCATCCTTACTGGTGAATTATGTAATTTAAAAATAAAAAGTTCATTGAACTCTACAAGGCTATTGACCTCTAAAAGTTCATTTGTTTATTTCACTTAGGCTTTGACTCTGAACGTTTTGTATTAATTTTTACTAAATACTAATGAAATATATTATACTCACTTGGATCCAAGTATTTCTGCTTGATATATTGACTCAACAATAGCCCCATCATAAGGTAAGTGGTTTTGTTTGGTTTGAGGTAACCAATACTGGTTAGCCAACTGAAAATGGTAACCATATTGATTTAAAATGTGCACAATTCAATGTTGAGAGCAACATAGATTTAACAATAACACTAGTTGGCTACTTGTTTACTATTTATAATAAATACTTTAATCTATGAACATGATTTTATATCTTATATGTTGAGAAACAGCATACTAAGAAATTCGTTTGGTCCCTTTGCCCTTGTATCTTATGTATAGGTATAATCATATTTCACAAATCATTAGTATTTCTAGGATGTAAGTAACAATATAAAAGTGTTATTAATAAAATGTAATGAATAGTCAAACAAGTATTATGTTTCCATTTATTACATTCTTTTACTATATATTTGTCCCCTCGGATTTTTTCTTTTCAAACTGACTATGCTATTGATCTAGTAAGGTCTTAACAGCTTCACCGGACTACACTAGTGCCCTCGGACTTACATGTGTTTGTTATTATTTGTTACTTTTATTCTTTGCTGTAATAAGTAGCTGATTTATAGCAAAGTGGATAACAATTAACATATAAGTATTATCTATGTTCAAATATATACATATACCAATTATTATGACAATTGGTTATTCATTTTAAAAAGTTGACATGCTGCAGCACCATCTCATGGCAAGATGTAGTAAAACAGATAATATAATTTTTTTTTTATGTGTTCAATCAAACAGTATTAAAGTTGGACATAAAACTAGTTATCTATGTGTGCTAGTGAGTCTGACACTACAATCAGATGTATTATTCAATATCCTAACTAATATTATAAATGTGAATTAGTTTATTAGTTTCACTCCTTCACTACTCAATGGATCATTATAATATTTTCCATATACATTATCAGGGTTTACAGAAGATAACTTAGGATACTATTTGTCTAGAAAAAATTCTCATCCTACATTAAATGTACATTAATATGCTTAGACAAATGCTTTTTTATAACATTTCTTTATAAACATATACAAAATATACCACCTCATTTCACAAATACAGTCAAAACCGTATATCGCGACATCATTTAGAACAGACCTCTTATATTGACCCAGAACAAAAGTCTAGGGTTAACGCTGTATCTCGAAAACATCACCACTTTTTACGACTAAATATGAGTAGTCACTTTGATGTCGTTATAACAGATTTTGACTGAATTAATAATAACTGACTCTTGAGATTACTCAGATCTATGTCTGTTCTGACAAATTTACTTAATTATTTAACTATTAACATCAATAAATAATCTCCTGCTTGTATGAATTAGGATATAGTCAAACTATTAACTTTAATATGGTATTACTTTCTGAAAAGCCTATATATCATAACATTTTATAACTCCAAGTAACTCCTCTGTTTTGCTATAGTATTTGTGGATCAAATTTCTGACAGTTACCACTCAGAGATTATTAATTGGCAGTATTGTTTGATCTCCAACTGTAGTTAACTTATGATCAGCTAATAGACATTCTACTGAGCTCAAATTATATTGATAAAAATTGAAAATACTAAAATTTAAGTGCATCATTGGAATCTATAGTAGTCCGGTGAAGCTGTTAAGACCTTGCTAGATTAATAGCATAGTCAGTTCGAGAAGAAAAAAAAATCATTGGAATCTCTTTGTACCACATTCTTCTTATAGTTTTAAACATACAAAGACTAGTGTTTATCTGTGGCTAAGCGTGAGCTCTGGAGGGAGCCATTTAAAATGTGACAAATGACAGTTGCGGTTCATGGATTGTTATGCTCTTGATAACAGCAGAGAATTGCGGTTTCGACTTGCTTGTAATAAGAAAAAACTTTGAGTCCAAAGGATTAATAATAAAAATCACTCATATTTATATTGACAATTTATATTTATATAGACAAATACTTGTTAAATATTTGGTACTTTCATATGAAATGCACCACCCACGCTGACCATTTAGTTTAGACTTGTGTTAAAAGTTAATGTGAGATGGCTGTGGTGACCAGTCAGCATGTGTACCAAATATTTAACTTTGTCATAACAGATACAACATTTTATTTTTCTTATCCCTAAAACTCTATCTCGGTAATGATGATAATTATAATCATGTATATCTACTTTCTCTATATTAATTACATGTGATATATAGTGTTTATTTCTGAGGAAGCAAGAAGCTTTTATTAGTGTAAAATTATATATTATTAAATATGAGCAACATGATTATTTAATTAAATTAAGTAATGTAAAGTTTTTAAATTTTTTATACCAGTGTCTCAACTAAATGGTATCATAGATATAGTATACACATAAAAGCTGTGAAATTTATTTATGGAATAATGAGATAATTTATGTAAAATTAAAGTATTTTACACAATTTCGGCTAATGTTATGAAATTTTACGATAACCTCACTTACTTGTGTGATTCTATCAGCATTTATTTGCGATAGTGTTGGCAATGGGATTTTTGGTTTATCAGTAGGTGACACTACGTCTGCCTTCATGTTTACAAATTTCGTTCAACTAGTTTTATTGATTAAAAAATTCAACAACATCAAACCTCCAATCAAACAAATAAACTAAGTCAAAATCAGTGGTGAAAATGACAACCTACTTTTTAATTTATTACGACTAGTGGATACAAATCTTTAAAGCCATTAACAATAACTCGCTCGCCAATATTAATAGATATTTGTTTATTATACCACAATCAATAACTACTATAACCTTACTCGCCTATAAGAATATAGTCTATAATTAATTAGTTTTGAGGTGCGGTTTTAAATAAATATTATACAAATCAAAACACACTACAATTTTTAACAGACTCCAAAAAGGAGGTTCTGTACTGACATACTATCCGATTTAAATAAGATTTTCATGATTAAATTCTTATTTTTTCAAACAATATTCATAATATTTAATCGTATTAAATGGTGTATCCACTCGTAGTACCATATTGTATGTTACTAAACGAAACTAACAAAAACGATTAAATTTTTTTGTAAAATACTTTTGTTTAAATTCATTTGGTATATATGCAAATCTCTTGTACCTTATATAAAATCCCAGCCCATTGGTGGTATCCGCCACGAATTACGAAATCTTACCGGATGTTTCGCGTTATAAAAGAAACTGAAATAGTTTAAAAATTTTCCGATACAAAATACACATAAGAGTTATTGAGATATGTATACTTGGTACACATGTATGTTTCAATAACTCATATGTGTATGAATATGTAGCTTAGGTTAGCTCAGATAGGTCGCGAATCGCTTGCATCAGGCAACAACCAAACCGAGGTGTGCCGTACACCCTTGAGCTAGTTGCCCAAACAAAATCGACTTTAGTGTCTTAAACGCTCGCCTTACTAGTCTGGTGACGCTGTTAGGACCTTGCCAGTCAATAGCGTAGTCAGTTTGAAAAAAAAACCCTTATATAAAAGACAGTTACGAGTATTTTGAATTTCACTTTTTGGCTTGCATAAAATTATAATGGCGTCGACTTTAAAATAAACATATAAAATGTATTACTTAAATTTTGTAATTGGATTCTAAATTATAACAAAAAAATTAATACACTGTGTTATATGTATTTATTAACTGAAGTGAATAATTTATTAAATTACATTTTTTAATTAATGTATTTTTGACGGTGGATTTTTTTTAAATTAATTACACCTATGGATTTTGCGTTTAGGTCTACGCAGACAAATAATTAGATGTAAATTATAAACAACTATAAAATAGATTATACTTATTTTATACCACAGTTAAATAAAAATAACTTAGCTATATGGAAATTCCTGGACTATAAACCAATTCAATATGATAGCAGTAGAGCTAACTGATATACCCGTTTTACGCTAATTAAAGCAAATAACATATAAAATTATCCGTTATCACAGAATCATCGGGAATTTCCCACTTTTTGGGTAGATCGTAGTTTGTCAACGCTGTCAATAAGTTTGCCAGTAGAGACAACTTATTTTATACCGTTTAATAGGAACGGTAAGTTACACAAAATGAAGTCGTATAAAATTGTCAACTTTCTATTCCTCGACTCGGAATTGTCCTTCTTAAGAATATAGTAAGCACGGAATAAAGAATATACTTTCTTCCGTGGTAAAAAAAACGGTTTGTTATTGAATGACTACCACTTGTCAATAGATGTATTGACATCTATTGTATACTTTCAAATTACTATTAGACGTAACTATACATGTAATTATTCGTACGAATGTATTTAAGAATATATGTATTCGATTTATCTGTCAAGTAATTCCATTCAAGTTTGAATGTGGCATTGATCAAACAATTTCAATTTTCTTATGACATTCGAGCATAGTTTTTAATTTCTTGATGGTAATTACACATCCAATCGACAAAAATGATTCACAGGCATACCTTTTCCATTTTTTTTTTGTAGCTATATTTTTTAATTAAATTCCAAGTTTTCAGCCCATGAAATTCATAATCTCGGTAATAATAATTATTGCAGTATTTTTACAACAATCATTTTTCGTACTCAATGCGTACTACTACAGCCGACATGATCAAACTACAGTTCAGGGCACGTCAGTATCCTGGTAAAGAATTTGTCGGGTGACAAGGCTGCTCACCATCTGATATTACTTTATATCTATGGACATTAAACTTTAGATGCTGTCCTTTAGATTTTATTTATTTCGATGCATATTTTTGTAGGTGGTAGAGCCACGCTGTAGCTATTAGTAGTTTCAGCATGAATGGGTCGGCTCACCCGAGGTAGTACCACCCTCTCACAGAAAACCGACGTGAAGTAACAGTGCTTGCTTTGTTGCGTTTCATGCGGTCAGTGAGAGCGCCGGAGGCCCACCTCCCTTCTCCCTTTCCCTTCTCCCTTTCCCTAACCCTACCCCCACCCTCATACTGAGGCTGGCAACGCACTTTTGACTCCCTTGGTGTTGCTGGTGTCTATGGACGCTGGTGATCACTTAACATCACGTAACCTGCTTTTGATATAAATAAATAAATAACCACTTATTCGAAAAAGGTCCATAATGATGATGAAAAAAAAATTTGTAAAACAATGCTCGTGAGGGCTAATCAGATATGTAGATTCCTCGATGTCTAAAATCACATTAAATCATCAGTTGTGATTGGTATTGAAACTCATACTTTGCATAGAAATGAAACCTTTTCTGAATAAAATGTTATTAAAAAGTTTTGAAGTGTTGTTTATGTAAGCAGTGTATATAAAGTCGTCACCAAACTTTTTGACCATTCTCTAATAGATGCGCAGAATACAAATTTTACTATAATAGTTGTTATATTAAATATATTTATAACATCGAAACAATTTAAGTATAAATAAATGCAAAATTTAGATTTCTATAATAATGTTTTGCCTTTGTTTTTGTATTAAACTTTTGACGATATTATACGCAAGGTCTAATTTATGGCTATATTGCTATATTCAGAGCGGTCAAAAAGATTGACGAGGACTGGACAAAATAAAATGAGTCTCTGATATGAAGTGATATTTTTTCCAGATTTAAAATGATGTTCGACCCACCGGATTACCCTTATAAAGAATTATCAGAAACTTACGATCCGCACAACTTACTTTTTAGTAATGATAATGATCAAGAAGTATCTAGCAGCAATATAAATTTAGACAGTCTATCCACTACGGCTAACATGGAAAATCAACTTTTGTTTACGTCCAATGAGTCGGGACGATTTTTTAACCTCGATAATACCACATTCTCGACAGAAACCGATTCCCATATACAAGAGAATACTGAAGTATACGTTGTAACGGCTGAGAATTTATTTAACTATGAACCAACATTATTAGACGAGAACACTGTTAATCAATTTCTTTTGCCTGTTTCGGAACGTTTCGAAGAAAAAGAAGTACGTATATTAAAAAAAAACTGCTGCTCGTGAAGCACTACTTTATTTACTCTTTTTTGCCTTTTATTACCTATATTTTTATATGTAGATGTTATTATTAATAATTTATAATTTTCAGGATTCTATAAATACTGGACCAGACGTATTAGCCTTACATTCGTGCGTTATTTGTCATGAAATTTTCACCACGGAGGCGGATCTTTTGGACCACACAATTTCACTTCATACTTCTAATACATCTGAATCTCAATTAAACACGTCATTACCCGACTTAAATAATGATCTACCAGTCAATACAGACTTCGAAGGTAGCCTATAACACTAAAACATATTAATTGTGTTTAAAACTTGAAAATATGAGTTAAGATATATGTTTATATTTCAGAAATCAATAACAATAACTTAAATTATGCAACCGAGTGGCTGATATGTAGATTTTGTGAACGAGTCTTGTCAACGGCTTTGGATGTAGAGTCAAATGGTAAAATAAGAATATTTTCCGACCTTGCCATTTTCATGTTAGGTTATGAGAATAGTCTGAACATAAAACAGATTAAAAACTAACTACATATGTATACAAGCTGCGCAAACACAAAATTAGGTATAAATACGTATCGTATCATATGTATAACGTCGAGACATAGATTATAGTCTCTAAATAGAATTTAAAATTATCAAAACTTATAATTTTTTAAACTTATAATTAACATATTTCATGTAAATATTGTATTTAATGGATTTAAATACAATACGTTATTCTATATAAATATTCTTTTCTGCATCAAATAATGTAATTTTTGCGGTCGCCATCTTTATTGAAAATCCCGCCAATTTTGTCAACGCTCACATCGACCCATCTCCAGACATGGGGCGTCGCGTCGTGAGCTTCGCGTGGGCGTGTATTATGACGTCATTAATCGTCTAGTGGAACGGCTAAAAGGCTGTTGTGAGCGTCTAGTGGAACGCAGTCTTAATGAAAAATAAATGTCAATTTTAGATACATATAATAACCTTTTAACTTCGTTTTGTATTAATCTCTTAACCAAGTTATGCGTAAGTCCAATCTTTCGGCTACAATAACAACGGTCAAAAGAAATTGACTGTAGTTATAGATGAATGATAACTCGACTAAGGCTATTAATATTTCATCATTAACTCTCGATTTAAAACATACTACGAAGAGAACTACAAATTAAACTTATTTTAGATAGTAGAGTATATCGCATTGTTAGTAATTTAGAAGTTAACATTGAAGAAATCTTAGTTAAAGTAACAAGCATTAGTTCCCTCGAGATGTGTGATGCCCATTTTTAAATTTTCCCTTCATAAACATCTAACTTCAACACAAGTTACACACTGAAAAATATGTCATCTTTAATCCATGCCAATACATCCACTGATGGATTACGAATAAAAATGTTATCAAATAAATATTACTCTAGAGTTCCCAAGTGGTAGAGGAATTAATTAGTGTACGGCCTTGTTTTTTTTTTAACGTGGGGAAATCCCTTTTGGATATGCCACCCTCCCGGGGGAGAGGGTGGGTTATGTCCGAGTCGCACGGACTAAAACCCCACGGTGTACCGACAGATCGTTTTGTGGGGGCGGCAAGGGATCGTTAAAGCTAATCAACCTTGTAGAGCCGCCCCCACGGTCCGCCCGGCGGAAGGTGACCGCCGGGTTCCTACCTATAGAGGGACAGACCGGGTACACACCGGCTGCCCCCCCTCGTCCGCCGGACCTGTGCAATGAGGAGATGGGCCCCCCGGCCCATCCCCTCAGGTCCGGCTACGGTGGCAGGAGGAGTTGGGCGAAGCGCCTTCTCCTCCTGACTGTCCTACTTTGGCGGAGACGGCCACTTTCAGGGTCTGCCTCGCGGGCCCTCTCCGCCTCCTCCTTCTGCGAAACGACCTCCTCGCAGAAGGAGGCCATCGCTCGCCAAGCCTGTTCGCTGCTGAGCATGGCCGAAACCACGCTCGGCAGCGATAAGTCCGTTCCCACGACCGCCGCCAGACTGCGGCGCTGTTCCCCCCACGCAGCACACTGAGACGAGTGTGCTGCGCGGTATCTTCAACAGCGCCGCACTCGTGGCAGGCGGGGGTCAGCTCCCTGCGTGCGATCCGGTACAGGTACCACCCGAAACAACCGTGTCCGGTGAGTACCTGCACCAGTCGGAACGTCAGGGAGCCCCACCCCCTGGACATCCACTCCCGCAGGACCGGGCGGACGGCGTCTACGGTAAACCGTCCGAACCGCTCGTCCGCCAGGCCCTGCTGCCACCTTTCGACGGCGTCTCCTCTGAGACGCCGTCTCTCCGCCTCTACCTCCCTGGGAGCCGGAGGCTCCCCCCTTCTTTTCCTCGCCGCCGTGAACTCGTACACGGCGGCGAGAACTCCTGCCTCCAGCTCCCAGGGCAGGGAGCCGGCGAGCGTGAAGGCCGCCGCCGAGGACACCGTCCGGTACGCCCGGATTGCCCTCAGTGCCACCGTGCGCTGCGCATTGCGGAGCGCACGCACGTTGGCGGCACCGAGGGCATCAGCCCAGACTGGTGCCCCGTAGGCGGCCATCGCCCGCACGACTCCCATGTAGAGTCGGCGGCACCCGGCGCCCGGCCCCCCCACGTTGGGGAGTAACCGGCCGAGTGCCGCCGCCGCCCCAGAAATTCGCGGTCCGAGCCCCGCAAAGTGGGGCTCGAACCGCCAGCGCCCGTCCAGGGTGAGGCCCAGATATTTCATCTGGGTCCCCACCCTGATCCGGGCTCCCTCCACCACAATGTGAGCCCCAGGAGGTGGCCCCCGCCGAGGCCCATGAAAGAGTAGGGCCTCGGTCTTCTCGAGGGCCACCCTGAGGCCCAACCTCCTTATGCGCCTGACCACGAGGGTTGTGGCCATCGTGGCCAGGCGCTCCACCTCCCTCCAGTCTCCCCCCCGGGCTAGGACTAGGGTGTCGATTAGTGTACGGCCTGAGTGAGTATGCGTTCGGCGGGACGTCGAGCGACTGAGAGATCCGCTCGCGCGCCACTCAGGACATCTTTTTTTTTAACATGGGGAAATCCCTGCGGATTCCCACCCTAGCCGGGCAGCTCAGGGTGGGGTATGTCCGACTTGCACGGACTAAAACCCCATGGTGCCTTCAATCACCTATAGGCCGGGGAGCAGGAGCTGCCGAACTAGCACTACGTCTACTCCCCAGCTGGTGTCGGCCCCTCGCCAGCGGCCTCGTCGCGGTCGAGGGGTCAGAATCGTAGACCCCTCAGGAGAGGGAGAGAATTGCCCTCCCCGACGATCGTGGGAGGCGCATCGCCACAATGCGCCTCAACCACACGGGCCTGTGCAGAAGTTCTGCCAAAGCGACGGACATGCCCGCATCTGCCGCCCGCAGGCCCTTTTTACGGCGGCCTCAGGTTATTGTTGACTCTGCGCCGCCGTGATCGTCGACCGCGGGTGGGGAGTTGGCTGGTCTGCTCCCTTTCCCTCTCCACCGCCTGCTTTGCTAGCATAACCGCCTCGCAATATGAGGCGACGGAGCTCCACCCAGAAATCCGGGCCAATGGCCCCACTCAGGACACCTACGTATTATATTCATCTGTTTGACACGAACTCTACGCTCGATTTAAGCGTCCACTCTAGCCGTACACTAGACTATACTGGATCGTCTTGCGTAACATATAAATAAGTCATAGTGCTCACTTCGGTATTTGACACATCAGAAAACTAGATAACTCAAGTCTTTTGCCATGGTAAATTTAGGCATAAATAATAGTGATCATTGGGAATAAAATGTACTTTTGCCTCGAATCCTCGAATCTTTTGCGATAATTTATTAACCTCATGTTAATAATTGTTCGTAGAACAATTGTGCTGTCTCGATGAAAGCGGCAAAGGCAGTGTTCTATCGCAGAAGCTGCTCACTATGCACGTTTGTGAAGCTTGCAACGGGTTATTCGCTAGTGGAGATTCTCTTGAGAGACATAGCGTAATATGCTTTATTGAAGAACCGGCTCACAGCATTGAAAGGATGGTTATTATTAATTTCAACACTACATAATACCTATTATCAATTTATATTAACTTCCTTCGCTTCTTGAAATGCTAGAAAAACGTTATTATTAAAAAATGTACGAAAAGACTAGTAGCATTTAGAAAAAAAAATGAGATCTAGCGTAGACTGCTTGTTTCTTTGAAATATAAATAAAAACATATCTTAGCAATATAACTACATTTCCCTCTAGGGTTTAGGAAGCCAATTAAATAATAACGCCAAAATTATGGTAGTCTGGTGAAACTGTGAAGACCTTGCCAGGTCAATATCGTAGTCAGTTCGAGAGAAAAAAAAGCCAAATTTGTGTTTTTCAGTCCAATCGTTTCCGTAGTTTTGTGGTTTGGTGTGGTTTCTTTTGAATTGTTAAGTATAAATTCAAAAATATTTATTGCAGGAAGAATATGTTGTAAAATTAAGTTCAGAAAGCTCAGAAGTGTGCTTCAGGTGCGACACCTGTGCTAAGCAATATGAAAATGCTGATCAATTGAAAACTCATAGTTTCGAGTGCCAAAAACCAAGCGGACATCGAACCGTACGTCGCTCATACACTAGCGGTGGTAACAGCAAGATGTGGAATTGCGGGTCGTGTAACCAACTCTTTATGACTGCAAGGTTAATAATTATAGCACAAATATCATACATTCCCTATCGTAGATTATTGATGTGAAACGTCTATACACAAAGCAACTGTTGGCGTGACGAAGCGTCGCCATGATATATATATATAAGACACTTAATTATAATTTGGTTTTAAGAGGCATAATAAAACTCATTTGTTTCTCTGAAAAATGAAGAATGACATTTTTATTTATCAACTATTTTACATACTCATATAATATTTACATAATAACACTATCTTACCTGAAAAATGAAGAAACGACAATATTTTTTTATTGTTCACCTTTTTTTTTTTTTTATGTCATAGGTGGCAAACGAACAGGTGGGTCACCTGCTGTTAAGTGATCACCACCATCCATGCACACTAACAACCCCAGAGGAGTCGTAAGTGCGTATCCATCTTTCGGAGGGAAGGGTTAGGGGAGGGAAAAGGAGAGGAGAGAGGAGAGGGGAGGGGAGATGGGTCTCCGGCGCTCTCACTGACCGAACGAAACGCAACAATGCAACCACTGTTACTTCACGTCGGTTTAAAAACCTCTCAATTTATGCAATTTAATTAAAACACAAAATTAATCTTACAAAAATAAATTCAGCATGCGTTCTTCGTCTTAGACAAAAATGACAGACCGTTTGACAAACGTTGAAAAAACAGTGCGCGCGCATATTCACATTAAAGAAATAATTTTCTTTACATATATATATATATATATATATAAAGAGAATGAATATAAATGACGAGACCTAAGAATCACAGACTCCTCTTTTTTTATATATATATGATTTTGAATTTTTATCTATCTATATCTATACATATAATAAGAATGTAAATCTAAAGTGTCTGTTCTTTATTGATTTTAGTGTAAAAAATTGTTGCAAGGTCTAGAAATAAGTAATAGAATACATTTCAATCATTTTTAGAAATGTCTGTCTGTATGAACAAGCTTCACTGCCAAAGTACTGGGTTCACAATAAAACCTTACCAAGAAAATCATAAAGCATATCTTCGGGAGTAACTTAGTCTTTGTTTAATTAAAATCGGTCCATTCTATCAAAAGTTATTGTAATTTTAATAGCGCCGCGACTTAAGTATGAGAAAAGTAGATAAGCAAGTGGACTAAATACGTTCAAATGACTTTATTAGTCATTGTTTTGTACATCAGGTTCCACGTGGACGAAGTCGCGGGCACAGCTATTATTTAATAGATATAAATGTATATTAACAGTCATATTTTTCTCGAAAAAACCTCATATTTTATTTATATGCCTGTGTCTTCGTTGGCATGGAATCTTATGTAAAAAAGTCATCTGAATGTATTAAGTCCATTTATTTATCTACTTTTCTCTCGTACTTACGTCGCGTCGTCATTAAAATTACAATAACTTTTGACAGAGTGGACCGATTTTAATAAAACAAAGACAAATTTATTCTCGAAGATATGTATTATGATTTTCCTGATGTGATTTTATTGTGAACCAAGTATTTTAGCAGTGATGAGTGTTCATACAAACGGACAGACAGACAGAGATTTTCAAAAATGGTTGAAATGTATTCTATTACTTATTCCTAGACACCTGCAACAATTTCTTTCACAAAAAGATTTTAAGTATTTATAAATATTGTTTAATATTTTTTGTATAATTAAAAAATATAATTATAAACCGTTTTGTTTTGACAATGTCTTAGTTTGTTATACCTTAGTCTTGCCATAAATACTGAAATAAAGAAAAAAACATTTTTTATTGCAAATAACATTTATTACTTTTACAGTGTGTTAGTTTAATACATAAACATAAAACAATTTAAAATATAAAAAGCTCATTCGAAGTGGTCTTCATTGGCTACAATACAGTCCTTTAAACGTTGAGGCCAGTTATCAATAGTAGCACGCACTCTATCCATGGGAAAATTCTTCACTGCTAATCATACGGATTGTTTTAGGGACTCCAAATTATCATGACGTTTAGAGCAAGCCGTACTCTCTAAAACTGACCATAAATCATAATCCAGCGAATTAAGATCGGGACTAGACGACGGCCAGTCTTCAGCTCTGAGTAAGTCGGAAACGTTCGTTTCCAACCAAGACTGCGTAGACCGAGCTTTATGACCCGGCGCCGAGTCTTGCTGGAAGAACCATTCCTGGTTATTGAACATGGTGTTGTTAAGGGGCTTCACTACCTTTTCAAGAATGGTATCTTGATCCACTTGTGCCGATGTTTTGATACCTTTCTCACAAAAGTATGGCTCAGTCACTCCTTCATAGCTAATACCCCACCAAACCATCACTGAAGTCGGATAGTGCCCACGTTGCACTCTATCGACTAATACGGTCATTTTGTTTGTTAAAATGTTGGTCAATTGTAAAAATGTTCTGATCCGTAAACAAAATTTTTTCTATGACCTCCCTTTGCGTACCCCTTCAGTAGTTGTTTCGATTTTACCAGCCTATTCTTTTTTAAATTATCATTTAAGAAATGAGCAGTACGTCTGTTATAGGCTGCAAGTCCTAAGTCATATTTTAAAATACGCGACATGGTTCCAGGTGCTATCTTCATCTCCCGATATAAAATCTTTTGCTTTCGGACAGGATTTCTTCGAATTATTTCCCTTACTGCTTTGACCATCTTTTTCGTACGAACACTACGTGGACGGCCAAATCTTTTTCTGTCACAAACAGAGGAGGTCTCATGTACCTACTAATAGTCCGGTACACAAACTTTTTACTAATACCAAGCGTATGGAGAGTTTTAAATTTTGCATTTTGCTCCATACCTACTTTGTGTAATGCAATCACAGCGATTCGGTAATCTTTATAACCCTTCTCCATTTTAATATTGCAAAATATTGTACAGTGTATTGGCGCCAAAATGAGAAAACTCAATGAATAATCATATAAGAATGACAGATTCCAAACACAAATGTAATATTTTATTTATTTTTAATTATAACAGTATTTATGGCCAGGTTTAGGCCAGGTTAGGTTTTAGCGCTTGAAAATAATTTTACCAGATGTTGAATGACAATATGGGTAAAAATGTTAATACCATTTACTAATTTGTAATTCTTAAATGCGGATTTTAAAATATACCTACCTGTAGGTCGTTGGGTAACTAGCCAGACGGACATTAAAATCCTTGCAGTAATGTTATGATTTTATAGCGATGCTTTCTTTGGCCAAAAGTTAAAGCTCATTGCAGAATTCGAATCTACATAGATCAATGCTGTGTCAATCACGTAAGCCATCATTGCTTGAAAGGCATGTAACTTTCACAAAATCTTAAGTACAGCTGTATAGTAAAAGCTTAATATAGTGGTATAAAATTTCACAGAGAACTATATCGACATAAACGCGGCGAAGACCGTCCTGATGGGGCGCCACTAACGGCATACGTATGTGATGAATGCGACAAAGTGCTAGGCAGTATGTGCGCACTGCACACTCATAAGAAAATGCACAAAATCTTTAAGCCAGTAAGTATTTTTATGAAGTGACAATTTGTTGAACCGTGTTAAACAAATCGTATATGTGTGTGTGTGTATAGTTGTGTATTATGTTGTTAGTTAAAGAAACCGTTAATTTTTTATATTATAATCATGCATTTGTTACATAAATGCATTTACTATATGCTCGATGAATACAAGACTTTAATTTAAGGTAATACATAGATCATATTTAGCACGGTTGTATAATTACTAGGTAGTACGTTTACACGTTTTCTGTTTTGAAGTGGTAAATAAGAACACAGTCGAGTGCGATTTAACTGTATTGGGGTGTGTAAAACCAACCTCAAAAGAGTCATTGTTCTGTGACCAATCGTAATAGGTTGCTACTACTGAAGACTGAGGAAATATCTCATGAACCACGACGTGTTGGAAACTTGGAACCGGAACACAGTAGCGTGAGTAGTGCTATATTTTCGCATTCCTCTTCGCTGGGTGACAAAAAACTCGACATGCGGACGTAGTCGTGGGGTACTATTCCACGACACAATCAACTTATACGCAAAATTTTATTACTATTCGTTAACTTAAATTATTTGTTAGTTAAATTAATTAATTAATTGTGATTTCATATTAACTGGAACGATCTTTTGTCTAACATGCTATTTTTTGTTGGGCCAGCGTTTAAGGCTCTCAGTCGTATGGAAATAAGCTGAAGAACGCCAAAATGGCCGAACGTCAGTTTGGGCTAATGCCTTGATTGCAACATCGCAAATCTCACTAAGTTAAGCTAAGTAACACATACGTACTTGCATATATGCCTCGTAAACTCAAACATGTATTTCAAATCTGGCAACTCAGTTAAACTAAATAACTAAGTTCGAAAAATAAGGAAAAAACAACAAAACCCTTCCACCATATGTATATCAACTTATATGTATACAAACACGCAAAGGATAAAAGTAATAGTCAATTACAACTACCTTTCTTATTTTTCTCGAGGGTAATAAAGGGCCTCGGTGTTCTTCTTGCATCATTTTTTTTTATATCATAGGTGGCATGTGGGTCACCTGATGTTAAGTGATCACCACCGTCCATAGGCACTTCCAACACAAAGGGAGGCGCAGAGTTGGGGGAGGGAGAGTGGGTTAGAGGGAGGGGATGAAGACTGTAGGGGGCAGCGTATGAAGAGAGGAGGGGGGAGGGGATGGAGAGAGGAGGAGAGAGGGTAGGTGAGTAACCGGGGCTCTCACTGACCGAACGAAACGCAACAATGTAAACACCGTTACTTCACGTAGGTTTTCTATGAGAGGGTGGTACTACCCCGGGCGAGCCCACCCTTTCATGCTGAAACCAATAATGGCTTCAGCGTGGCTATACCACCTACAAAATTTAACGGGTGGCAAGAACTGCCTCTGCAATACTTTTCTACCCGACCCGGCAGGTATTGGTCCCTCAGAGCAGGGCTCCGACTTGAGGTAAGAAGTACTCGTACCCATACCTATGTTGACGATTAATGGACAAATATGTGAGAGAATCTCGCATCTTTGAGTTAATTTACAATAACTAATGAAACTATAACGAGTATTCTATTAGGGGTATCCGTGCCGAGTCTGCGGTCGTCGCTTCAACCAATCTGGTCATTTAGCTATACACATGCGCATGCACACCGGTGAACGTCCCTATCCGTGTGATCTTTGCACAAAAGCCTTCAAAGTTAAGGTATGTATTTATTTTAAATTATTTAGGAATACAAACATGAACAAAAAAATGTTAAAGCAATAATGTAAACTTTTTTTTCTCGAACTGTCTACGCTATTGTCCTAGCAAGGTCTTAACAACTTTACCGGACTACTAAGGCGAGCGCATAAGGCACTCAGCCGATTTTATTTGACAACTAGCTCAAGGGTGCATGGCACACCTCGGCTTGGGTAGTTGCCTGATACATGCAATTCGCGAGCTATCTTTTTTTTTAACGTGGGGAAAACCCTTATGGTTACGCCACCCGAGGGAGAAGGAGGGTTATGTGTCCGACTCGCACAGACTAAAACTCCACGGTGTACCGACAGACCGGTTTGTGGGGGCGGCAACGGATCGTTCGAGCTAATCAACCTTGTAGAGCCGCCTCCACGGTCCGCCCGGCGGAAGGTGACCAACGGGCTCCTACCTATAGAGGGAAGACCGGGTACACACCGGCTGCCCCCCCTCGTCCGCCGGACCTGTGCAATAAGGAGATGGGCCCCCAGGCCCATTCCCTCAGGTCCGGCTACGGTGGCAGGAGGAGTTGGGCAAAGCGCCGCCTCCTCCTGCCTGTCCTTCGTTGACGGAGACGGCCACTTTGAGGGTCTACCGCCTCCTTCTGCGAGACGACCTCCTCGCAAAAGGAGGCCATCGCTCGCCAAGCCTATTCGCTGCCGAGCATGGCGGAAACCACGCTCCGCAGCGATAAGTCCGCTCCTACCTCCGCCGCCAGAATGCGGCACTGTTCTCCCCACGCAGTACACTCAGATAGAGTGTGCTGCGCGGTATCTTCGTCAGCGCCACATTCGTGGCAGGCGGCGGTCGGCTCCCTGCGTGCGATCCGGTGCAGGTACCACCCGAAACAACCGTGTCCGGTGAGTACCTGCACCAGTCGGTACGTTAGGGAGCCCCACTCCCTCTCCATCCACTCCCGCAGGACCGGGCGGACAGCGTCTACGGTAAACCGCCCGAACCGCTCGTCCGCCAGGTCCTGCTGCCACCTTTCGACGGCGTCTCAGAGGAGATGCCGTCTCTCCGCCTCTACCTCCCTGGGAGCCCTGGGAGCCGGAGGCTCCCCCTTCATTTCCTCGTACTCGTGTACGAGTTCACGGCGGCGAGAACTCCTGCCTCCAGCTCCCAGGGCAGGGAGCCGGCAAGCGTTAAGGCCGCCGCCGAGGACACCGTCCGGTACGCCCGGATTGCCCTCAGTGCCACCGTGCGCTGCGCATTGCGCATTTTTTTTTTTTTTGTCCGCTATAGTTGGGGCGGCACGAGATCTCTATAGACTTCATCGTGCCGCCCCAGCGGTTGGCCCAACAGCAAAAGCGCTGCCGCCGGGCCCCGTCTTGTGCCGTATGCCATCAGTGCGGCGTTGACCCGGACACCGCGCAGCACACTCTGTCTGAGTGTGCTGCATGAGAGGAGCAACGTCGCACTCTGGCTGCGGCGGTAGGGCAAGACCTCTCACTGCCGAGCGTGGTTGCGGCCATGCTCGGTAGTGAGGATAACTGGAGCGCAATGGCCTCCTTCTGTGAGGAAGTCGTCTCGCAGAAGGAGGCGGCGGAGAGGGTCCGTGAGCAAGACCCTAAAAGTGGCCGTCTCCGCCAACGGAGGACGGGCAGGAGGAGGCGTCAGTTTGACCACCTCCTCCCACTGTAACCGGGCCCGGTCAGCACCTGCACCAGACGGAACGTCAGGGAGCCCCCCTTCCTCTGATACCATTCCGACAGGACCGGGCGAACGGTGTCGATCGTGTATCGACCGTAACGCGCGTCCGCCAGGTCCTGCCTCCACCTCTCTACCATCTCCTCCCTCACTCTTCTCCTTCTTTCCTCTATTTCTCTGGGAGCTAGAGGCTCCCCAATTCGTTTCTTAGCCGCCATATACTCATATACGGCGGCAAGCACCTCTGCCTCTAGCTCCCAGGGAAGGGAGCCGGTCAACACCATGGCCGCCGCCGAGGACACCGTTCGGTACCCTGGAATCACCCTCAACGCCACGGATATTGGTAGCGCTGAGGGCGTCGACCCACAACGGCGCCCCGTAGGCGGCCATGGACCGAACGACCCCCATGTAGAGGCAGCGGCAGATGGCACCCGGCCCCCCCGTATTGGGGAGGAGTCGTCCAAGCGCCGCTGCCGCCTTGACTACGCGCGGGCCGAGCCCCTTAAAGTAGGGCTCGAACCGCCAGCGTCCGTCCAGGATGAGGCCCAGATACTTCATCTGGGTCCCCACCCTGACGCGGACACCCTCCACATAAATTTGGGCCCCCGGAGGCGGCCCTCGCCGAGGCCCATGGAACATTAGGGCCTCGGTTTTATCGAGGGCCAGATTCGCGAGCTATCTGAGCTAACTTAAGCTAACTATTCATACATATATGAGTTGTTGAAACATATATGTGTACCAATAATATAAACACATAAACATTAGATATACATATATTACAGGCAGTTTTTTTTTTCGTTATTATTATTGACATCGATAATAGTGTGCCGGTATTATCGCAAAGTGCGAATAAGCAAGGATTATGCAGCAACCAATAAGTCTGAAAGAAAGAGCACTTCACACTGCTCACACTCAATGTCACGATACAAACAACGAATATTCTTTCGATGATCGTGTTATTGTTACAAATTTTGTTACGATGGAAAATAGCAGAATAATGCTTAGCAGATTATAAAGACAATGGTTGTGAAATAACCTAACTTTTGTTTAATTACAAACTACAATAAAAAGAAGCATTGTATTTAGAACTAGCTTCTGCCCACGACTTCGTTCGCGTGGAATAGTAACGCTAACACGCAGCGGAAGATCTCAAAAGGAAGAAAAACGATTTTAAAACATTCTTTCTTCACTGGTACTCCGCTCCTATTGGTCTTAGCGTGATGACAAACGATAAATAAAGCCTTCCTCGACAAATAAGCTATCTAACACTGAAAGAATTTTTCAAATCGGATCAGTTTTTTTCTGAGATTAGCGCGTTCAACCAAACAAATAAACAAATAAGCTTTATAATATTAGTATATTCGTAGATTACTACTTTTCTCTCGAACTTATCTCGAGCCGTCATTTAAATTACAATAACTTTTGATAGAGTGGCCTGATTTTAATGAAAAAAAGACTAAGTCACTCTCGAGGATATGCTTTATGATCTTGTTGCTAACCCAGTACTTTAGCAGTGATATGTGTTCATACAAACAGACAGACACACAGACATTTCTAAAAATGATTGTAATGTATTCTATTACTTACTCCTAGACACCTGCGACAATTATTTTCACAAAAATCGAAAAAGTACAGACACAAATAAAAATAAAAGAAAATGTTTAAAAAAGTTCTGTCTTTGTATTATAAATATAAAGTTCCACTAGTCATCTTGGAAAAGTTGCGAAAATGTTAATGACACATTACAGAAAAATATAGTTCTGTCCATGAAAATTTTTATTTCTTCCATTATTGTTTTAAAAAGACCTTAAAATAAGAATTCTTTAGCAGACTGATTTTGATGTTACAAATCAGGTTTTGCAGATTGGGAAAGTTCAAAAATTGTAACGATGCAATGATAAAAACTTAGAGAAGTCATGGTTAAGATATTATAGCAATTATTTCTAGAGTGGTCTATAAAACCAGTACAATGACTGAGAATATGATTGGTCTACCACTCATAAGTCCACCAACCAACCAATCAAATATTTTTATTTTAAATTCACCAGATACAAATATAAGTGAATGTGGGTTACATCTTTTGAGAGTAAATAATTGGACTTCGGGAAAATTTCAAACGCTTCAATGTATAAATGTATCAGAAGCAACCAAAATTTGAGTTTCCAAGATTATTGACAAGAGCAGAAATTGTAGATTATTGAAAGACAAAATCAGACGGAAATAACGTTACGTCGTCGTGTTGATCCAATCTTGTTTATTAACAAGCTGGTGCTGGTTGGACCTTTTGTATGATCGTCTGAAAATTTACCACCCTCAATCTGAAAATTTGGCACCATGCACTTATAAGAGTTTACTGGCAACAGCACTCGAGAACCGAACTCGAGAACTCCTCTAGCTATACCATTTTATCGTCTTTAGACCACATTGCCATTTGACAGAAAACAAGAATAAGATCAAACGATAACCTACGAAAACTTTACAAGAAATAATAAATAATTTTTGGGGTGTAAGGTGTGTCGAATAACCTATAAGACTTGAGACATCCAAGCCAACCTCACCTGCACGTGGTGCATCCTGCTGAATAACGAACGAGGCAATGGCGAAAGCGGGGTGGTAGGGTTAGGTTAGTCAGGCTGTAACTGACTGGGTCGCAACCACCATGTATATGGCGAAAAAGCCCCTCATAGTGATTCGCTTCTGCGGGTCGCGTTTCGGAATCACCTGTGCATATCCAGCTTTTTGCAGGCCGGCGTGTCAGCGGCGACCGGCGATGGATAATGTCTCACTCGGTGGTTACCGTTGTTTTTGGATTGTATTGTGCTTACAATCAGGCACAGTGCAGTCATTTTGTCATGCTAAAATATAAAAAAAATCAAGTTTTCATCTTTACATGTTTAGAAAAATACCCGCATCCTAACCGCATGATAAACAAAAGAATTTATGAATTGTCGGCATTGTGATACTAGTGTCTAAGCATACTGCGTTTAAAGACACTAGGTAGGAGGCTCCTTTCGAAACGCAAAGTGCCAAAGGAAGTCACTTCTAATCTGCTGTATGAGCCTTAACACCTGAGCGTCTTCTCTCATTTCTTATTGAACTGGTGCAAATAGAATTAGCTTGGGTATCTCGAGGTGTTCATTGACAACTCTCGTTCAATTTGATTTAGATATAATTTAGAAATGTAATTACATTAAAGCAAGTAGTAAAAAAGTTTACTACACAGCTTGGAATTTTAGTTCCCAGTATATTTTCCGTATGTTAATATGTGTGAACGGCGTCGGTGGCAGGTGGAGCGCGACGACCACCGTCGGACGCACACGGGGGAGCGGCCCTTCGCGTGCACAGTCTGCCCCAAGACGTTCACTGCCGCCGCACGGTTGCGTGAGCACGCACGCATTCACACTGATCAAAGGTTCTCCGATCTATTTATATGAAGCTCATTTTTTTTAATTCATAGTTTCTTGGTTGTATTGATATTTTATATATGACATAGGCTTAGGGTGTAAAGAACCCGGTCCCACAGAAAGCGTATATACAGTGCAAGCAAGCATTACATTGAAATTTAATCACCGTAGTAAAAATTTCAAAATTTTGTATCAGACATGTAATAGAATCTATTCTAGTCCATAACTTTATATGACTATATTGTAAAAAAAATACCTATTAACATGTAGGCTGGATTTTGTGCTGTGGGTTACGATTTTCATCGTTCTTTATACATATACTTATATATTCCCTCATAATTAAAAAAAACCTTGACAAATTATATACCTAAACCTTCCTCATAAATCACTTTATGTTCTGGTGAAAATCCGTTCAGTAATTTTTGAGTTTATCACGAACAAACATACAAAACGACGAGGGCTATGTCTTACTATGTGTAAACGTTAAGTGTATCAAATGTTTTTCCTCTGTAGTCCGGTGAAGCTGTTAAGGCCTTGCTAGGCGAATAGCGTAGTCAGTTCGAGAAAAAAGTGTTTCCTTTGATACAGTTTCTATGCTGATACGAAGCGGTAATGGCATAGAGTTTAGCGTTTTCTGACACCGCCTCAATCGACATAGGTTTGAATCCATGCAAATGAACCTGAGCTTTAGGTGGAGGAGATACTTTATATTACTACTTTAGCTTAAGCTTAAGCTTTAGCTTAGTATCTTAGGAGATACTTTAGCTAGCTACCACCCTCAGAAAACAATCCGCCCCCAGGCACCTATAGGTGTATTTGGCCACCGCACTGAATAGCCACCATCCTCAGCCATGTTTACCATCTTGGACCACGTCATCCTTTAGTTAAATTATGGCCAAACGCTAAAGCCTATGAAGTTTAAAAAATACCATACATTTTAATATAACTAACTCCACACTAGGCGACAGTAGGTTATACTTGCTAGTTTTTTTTTTCGAACTGATCTAGCCAGGTCTTAACAGCTTCACCGGACTACATATACTTGCTAGTAACATATATCATTACATAGTATAAAACAAAGCCCCTACCGCGTCTGTCTGTCTCTGTGTTCGCGATAAACTCAAAAACTACTGAACGGATTTTCAAGCGGTTTTCACGGTCAGATAAAGTTATTCATGAGGAACGTTTTGGTATATAATATGTTAAGGACTTTTTTTTAATAATCAAGTCGGGACAGCGTCTGCTGAACACGCTAGTAAATAATATAAACGACGATAACACAAGCGATCCATTTGTAACAGCAAACAATGATTTAACAATACTAAGTCTGTCGATGTTATAATTGTTGTTGCAAGATACTAATAACGCGTCTACATGATAAAGCTATTATTTGTTTATTATATAGCTTTTAATTTAATACTATTCTATAATATTATAAATGCGAAAATAAATTTGTTTGTTATGCTTTCAAGTCGAAACTTCTCAACTGGTAATAATGAAATTTTGCTGACGTTGTCAAGGGTACAGAAAAGGACACAGGGTTTTATTCAGAGTACCATTCACGAGGGAACTAGATCAAATCCACATTGACGTGAGCAAAGCTGCGAACAAAAAATTGTGCTATAGTGGCTTATGGTGGCCATCTTGTTAGAACTTTCCATGGAATTTTTGTGGCATCTCAGAATTCATGGTCCATGGTAATATTTTCCATTCACTTCACTTATGCACAATAAACAAACTATATTACATAAAATATCACCAATTTTACACAATATAGAGCCAAGTAACAGAAGATTATAAATAAAAATAAAATACACTACATGACAGACCCAGAGCCCGTCAAAACTCCTTTACTGTAATTAAATACTTATAGCATAACTAGCTGTTGTCCGAGGGTTAAAATATATTTTTCTATTCCTCGGCAACAGCTTTTTTCTATATGAAAGGTATCCTATAGCTTTTTCTGTACCCTTAACCACGAGTACGTAAAATATCATGACAAACAAATAAACCAACTTATCTTTACATTTATAATATCAATAAGGATTAGAATGAACGAAGTCCCACGTATTTGTTTTAAATAAAAGTTTCAGAGGTACCTCCTAATGGCTTCAATTTATTACAACACACTTATTAAAAAAATGAAACAGTATCGTAACAATAAAACCTTCGTTTGAAAACTTTTTGAAAGCAGCCAGCGGCTCTATAGCTTGTATATGACATATGCCTCCAAGAGATGGCGTTACGTACGTGTTTGAGCGCGTTCGTATGGTTTGTTGAGGAATATATTTCACTTTGTGGTGAGTCGATGTGTAACAGGACAATAAATAAAGAAATTATATAAAATAATCCCACAGAACAACCAACTATTTTGTTTACTATGTATAAAAAGTACAATGTTTAATGTTTTAATAGAGAAAATAAACGAATTCTTCCATTTATAGTAATAGTGACTTCATAAACACCTATTTACCTATTTAAATGACTAATCGACACACTGTCATATTTTATGTTATAGAGTTATTAATAAATTTTAAAAATAAATACACATTACTACTATATGAGGTAAAACTGAGGTTTGTAATCTCTGGAACCACTGATCCGATGGTGAAACTTTTTTCTGTGATATTATACTGGAGCCCTTGAGTGCGCTGCTCGCGCGATACAGTGACACAAAATCTTACATCACTGCGACAATATTACACATATCACCTCCACACAAGTGCACGCATACACGCTTACATATGCAAGTGGAAGGGTTTTATTTTTTCCCTTATCAGACTGAAATAGTTTAGAAAATTATCCGATACGAAATATATATAAGAGTTGCTGAGGTATGTATGCCTGGTATACATATATGATTCAACAACTGATATATGTATGAATAGTTAGCTTAGCTTAGGTGAGCTCAGATAGGTCGCGAATTGCATGTATTATATCATTATATATAATAATATCAGGTAACAGCCCAAGCCGAGGTGTGCCGTGCACCCTTGAGCTAGTTGTCAAATAAAATCGGCTGAGTGCTTTAAGCGCTCGCCTTAGTAGTCCGGTGAAGCTGTTAAGACCTTGCTAGGTCAATAGCATAGTCAGTTCGAAAAAAAAAGTCATATTATACTACATTCAGTTGGATTATAGCTGATATAATGTATGTTTTTTACTTATTATATGATGATAATAATAATAGGAATAACAATAATGAAAGCGTATAAAATTGAGCACATTAGCGAATTTAAAGTAAAATAATATTCTGATATTTTTAATACACATCTGTACATTTATGCTTTTACATATGTACTTAAAATAAAGTCAAAGGGTATACAATAATTATCAGATTTTTGAGAAGCTTTATACGATTTACCTTTGGACCAAAATCTCACATGATGTAGAAAACGATGAGATCCAAAATGGTAAACACGCTAAACCTAGCAGGAAGGACTTATTCAAGTGTAGCTACTGGAATAGAACTATAGGTGCCTGGAGACAAGTTACCAACTTGAAGTTGGTAGGAAATGAAAGCACTTTAGAAAAAACCCTTTTATTATATTAACGTGGGGAAATCCCTAACGGATACGCCACCCTCCCAGGAGAGAGGGTGGGTTATGTCCGATTCGCACGGATTAAAGCCCCGCGGTGCACCCACAATCGCCGTAGTGGGGACAACACAGGATCATGCTAGCTAACACCATGTTGCTCCAGTAGTCGGCTCAAAAGGCCTACTGCGCAAAAGAGAGACAGCCTGCCACACGTCGGCCCCGGCCCATCTTCCCTTGGTCCGGCTTAAGGACGAACGTAGCGAGTGAAAGAATCTCGTCCCCACGTCCACTAGTCTGCCATAAGGGGCCCTGCAACTAGTCCACCCAAATGGTGCTCTGCTGGTCACTTTAAAAAAAAATGAAAAAAGAATTTGTCGTATAATATTGTTATTTCCACATGTAATACGTTTAAGATATCACGTGTGTTTTATTATTATTCTTATACTATTTATGCAGGACTTAGTCTTGTATCACTGCGAACAGTATGTATGATCTATTGTGATCGCCTCACGTTACTAAAGCTCCCTATAGCCTAGTCTTATAGCATATATATATAGGTACTGCTAGACTTTTTTGGTCGAGAGCACTTTTTACCTCACCCAGGAGCAATGCATCCTTTCCCAGAATCCGGTTGCGTGTAGGATTCAGTGAATCACATTCACACAAGAGATGTTTTGTGCTCTGGACACCCATGTTGTGCAAGTGTTATTTAAATGATGGTGTGTGTACTGAGCACCAGGGCCTCTCCAGCACTACGCTGGTAAAATGCCCCAATAAGTTTTTTGGAATATTTTTGACCTGGTAAATTACACCACTACTTTTTAACTTCTTGGTTGTAATGGTTCCTGAGGGTTAAATAAGCCAGGCTTTTGGGTATTCTATAAAATGGTTTAGGACCAATATGTGAACCCGCAGCACCTGCTCTTGCAACTCATCAGCAGCTTCGTTGCTGGCAATGCCTGTATAAGTCACGTGTGTAACTTAATTTTAAATTTTAGATTGTTATATTAGCAATCGGAAATCAATACAGCAACGGTGACAATACTCGTGCAACATGCAAAATAGGTTTTTGCTTATCTTTTTGTGAAATAGCAGTGATGAAAAAATGTAATTTCACTGCAATATTGTTATATTATAATAGTTTGCGTACCTAGAAGAGGTATATGTGCAACTAACACGTGCTTCGTTACGATTATTTACGCCAAAAATTTTTTTTCTCGAAATGATTACTTTTTTTTTATTGTAGCTCGGCAAAATGACTGTACTGTGCTTGATGGTAAGCATAGTACAGTCCAAAAACAATGGCGACCACCGAGAGACATACTTGCTGTTGGCCTAGCAAGGCATTAACAGCTTCACCGGACTACTAAGGCGAGCGCTTAAGGCACTCAACCGATTTTACGTTAAGATTATAGTAACAAAAGTGAATATCGTTGTCATAATGTGTTATAAATACTTACAAATGTTTTAAGTATAACGAAAAACAAAGTGTCTTTAAGTATCGTAGAGTGTGCAGAAGTTGTTTAGTTTTTTCTTTCTTTTAGACCATATCGTTGTAATATTTGCGGTGCTGCTTTCCGGAGGCCGTACGCAAGAACTGTACACACTCTTATTCATACAGGAGAGAAGCCACACGAATGTGATATCTGTGGTACAGCTTTTAGGTAAATGTTATAATTATTCTACCTTCGTCATCTTTATCTATAAATATATATGTTTATATTGTATGAAAGCGCATCACTTCATATCGGTTACACCTATTTAGCTAATACTTTTTTTGTTGTGTTTAGAGTTTATTAGAGATTTTAAACCCAAATTTTTCACTTTTACATAAGATTTCTCTAACACACTCTTTAATACAAACATTGTTCTGATAATTAATTATACGTATAATTAGCTATCTACGTTCTGAAATGATACGGTTACATAAAATTGGCTATTGATTTTTATCTATATTGATTAAATATAATAAAACAATCAGACATTAGATTCTTAATTGCAAGTAACATACAACTCCACAGACGCTCAGGTGACATGTGGAAACACAAGAGAACGCTCCACGGTTCCCAACCTAACGTCGAAGGGGACCCTCGTCGAATATAGGATTTGACAAAGAAGTATTAATGTTAACTCAGGTAGAGAATGTACAGGTAGAACGGGCCCCGTAATGTCGGACCTTTTCTTCGTTTCGAAGCGCTCTTAATTTTTGTGCTCATACAGTTATTTGCTTAGCGTGAACAATAAAAGACTGAAACATAATTCTATAGTTTATTTATATATCTATATTCTAATTACAATTTAAACTAAACATATAATCAGTGGATAATCTATCACTATTTTTATTTATTTAAGTACTTACCAAATTTTTTTTACTATTTCATTATAAACTTAAATACTAGGTAAAAATATTTATAGAATTAAAAAAAATATTGTATTGTAACAGTAATGGTTTATGGTTTGTTTATAAAACAAACACATGTTCTTTCATTATCTATTTATTCCAATAGAGTGATGATCTGCCGTTGTGCCAACGACACGGGAAGAAGACCGGATCGTTTTTGGAATATTTTTTTAGATTTACTTCATAAACAATTATTCCTCATTAAAAAGAAGTTGACACGCTATGTTCCTTTAATATAAAGTTTTAAGAAACTTCGATTTTTATAAGTACAACGCATTCAGCGACATCTCTTTTCTTGCCATGGGCAAAGTGGGGCAAGCAGTGTGATGCGCATGCGAAGAGGGAAGTAAACGGACAACATTGTTTACACAGAATTGTAAGTAAAGCATAAACTTTGAACTTTTTTATGCATTTTCTTCTGTGCTTAAAATATCTTGTTAAGATAATTATAAAACTCAGCTGAAGTTTCGGGCATCAGCTAGCCAATTACTATAAGCTACGAGTAGTTGTCTGTATGCAGATATAAAAATACTTATATATTAGCAAGTTTTATCTTACTCATTTGCTTATACGCTACCTATAGTGTAGTCCGGTGAAGTTATAAAGACCTTGCCAGGTTAATAGCATAGTCAGTTCGAGAAGGCTACCTATAGTGATAAAAACTAAAGAATAATAGTAGTAAAAAAGTACATATTCCTTCTAAATATAAATGTATATAAGTGCTATGCAACTTTTATGTGTAATCCTTATGTTACAATGCTACACTTAATTGTTTTACTGGTATGCGAAATGACGTTACTACACTAGATTAGAACAGTAGGAATAACTACTATACTATGGACCAAACTATCACAATCACCATGTCAGCCTCAACAAAGTACTAGACCATTCGACTCTGTCCTTATAAGCCTTACAATATAATCGTATTTACACTAAGATACTGACTATAATTACTTTCTATTAGGTAGGTATTCTGTAGGTGGTAGAGCCACGCCGAAGCTATTACTGGTTTCAGTATAAATGGGTCGGCTCGTCCGTGGTAGTACCACCTACAGAAAACCGACGTGAAGTAACAGTGCTTGCATTGTTGCGTTTCGTTCGGTCAGTGAGAGCGCCGGAGGCCCACTTCCCTACACGCTCCCCCCAAACACAGGCTGGCAACGCACTTGCGACTCCTCTGGTGTTGCAAGTATCTATGGACGGTGGTGATCACTTAACATCAGGTGACCCTGTTCGTTTGCCTCCTAAAAAAGGTATGTTGTACCGTTTGACCACCTTACCTGGTGTAAAGGGTTGGTGGACACCTGGTTGGTGTTAAATGATAATAGGAACTAAGATAACACGCTAAATCTAGAGTGGGAGTGGTTCTCAAGTGCAATTACCGGAAGAAATAAATTCTTGGCGACAGATTTTCAATTTGAGTGTGGTAGCTGGAGGCGGGCTTAGAAAAAGTTCCACTACCATGCTATGGTTACTTCAAGGTTTTTTCTTTTCTCAAACGGACTACGCTATTAACCTAGCAAGGTCTTAACAGCTTCACCGGACTACCATGTTTTCCAGTTCATTCGCAAGGATTCGACTCTATGCCGATTGGCATAATGTCCGAGCACGCTCACCACTGACCGTCTCGTCACTAATCGTTTCCTATAATATAGTACATAAAGCGACTTACACATAGTTATTATGGGAATTATCATTTTAAAACATTATTTTCTGTTAACCATAGTCTCTGTCTAAACCTTAAGGAACTTCAAGTTTTTTTTTTTTTATGTCATAGGTGGCAAACGAACAGGTGGGTCACCTGATGTTAAGTGATCACCACCGTCCATGGACACTAACAACACCAGAGGAGTTGCAAGTGCGTTGACACCCTTTGGGGGGAAGGGTTAGAGGAGGGGAGGTGGGCCTCCGGCGCTCTCACGAAACGCAACAATGCAAGCACTGTTACTTCACGTCGGTTTTCTATGAGCGGGTGGTACTACCCCGGACGAACCGACCCATTCATGTTGAAACCAGTATAGTTTCAACGTGGCTCTACCACCATTTACTTTTGTAAGATATCATTATTTTCGGTGTGTCGATGTATGATTTCAGGTTTATCAATGGACTAGCTTCTGCCCTCGACTTCGTCCGCGTGTAATAGTTACTTGGTTAAAGAACCCCGATTTTGAAACATTCTTCATTGGTGCTCCGCTCTTATTGGTCTTAGCGTGATGATATATAGCCCATATCCTTCCTCGATAAATGAGCTATCTAACACTGAAATAGTTTTTCAAATCGCTCCAGTAGTTCCAGATATTAGCCCCTATAACCTCACAAACTTTATCCCCTTATAATATTGATATAGATATACCTCTACTATCTCTTTTTATAGTGTTATACCCTGCGGGATTCTTCATCCTTTCAAATCCCTGCTATTATTTTAAATTAGCTTTATATGCAAAATAACAGTTAAATTTGTAAATAAATATAATCAGCAATTAATTTCAGATTTGTACGTAAATATAAGTTAATATGTGCTCGGAGAAAAATAGAATAATTCTTATCCAGGAACTTTTGTGTCTCAATTTCGCTTATAAAGTTCATACTACGCTCCATGAATAGATACTCGATAGATAGTAAAATAATTAACAAATTAGTAAAACCAAATAGCTACAACAGCACTGATTGCTCTCATCCATTCTCTCATTACTCTCATCAACACTAGTGGGTTGCAAACGTTTCAGTTTTACAAAATATAGGTATTTAGTATTGTTAAAAAGGCTGAGTATAACTAACAGTGGATTTTATTAATATCATTCGAACAGATTGAATAAATTCCCTAAAGATTCATGATTATTGTGCATCTGTTAAGAGAGTCTGCAAAGCCGATTAAACAAATGGCTTATTTCATTAAAAATCAGTATTGTGATCTGCCTTCATGTTCTCGTTCTTGTTTTTAGCTCTTAAGGGCAAGCATAAATTTCATGAAAATGAATCTTCGTTGTTATGCAGCATTTTTAGCAATGATCATTGCGCGATCAGCACGTGCGCAGAGTTGGTTGCACCACGTCCACACACAGTTAAAAATGACATATCATATGCTATTTTCTATTAAATGGTACCGACTAGACTCTAGTGTGCGCTATCCACACCAAGGGTAATTGATTACTTCGTCAACAAAATAAAAAACTAAAATTCTTCAACAGTAAATATTTATTATAAAAATTGCTCTTATAGTCACATTTCTGTTTTTATAATATACATATATATAATATTTATGTTCATTCTTTGTGCCATTGTTTCACAAAATTATTCCTGTTCTTGTTATTTTCGACAACGGCTTAAACAATTATATATTACAGTTCTATAACTTATATTAGACAATTAAGAAACAAGTTTGAATGTCTCACAATATAGGGAACATTTAACAATTCGATGTGCAGTATGAGTCCCTTCAAAATTTATTTCACAATTATCTAGCTACAGTAATATTTTTATTTTATAATATATTCACAATCTTTTCAATAAAAAATCCTGTCATTTTTGGTAACCAATGGCATTGAAAACACGAAGGAAATACACGCATACAATGTGGAAATTACGTATGAGAATGTTGCAAATTTCTTTGAGAATTTGCAACGGAAGATATGACGTGGATTCTCCTTATAATCCGTTACTTTTTTTATAACGCGTTCAAATTTCTGGCAGTGGATTTCTGTCTAGGCATTTCATTCAAATAGACAGGAATCGACAGCGCATACATTAATTGCACATAGAATATGACGGATCAACAATATTAAATAGATTTGGAGTATTACATTGAGGACTGTTCAGTGTCATTTTATACATTTTTTATATTGAGAAAAGACAAGAAATAAGATTGAGCTAATACAATTTTTTTCATAAATACATTCGGTTTTATTTAATGAAAATGACAGGATCAAAGGTGAATGTTTGTACATTTTAGCAAGCATTTAGAACATAATATTTCTGTCGCATAGAATTCGAATAGTAATTAGAAATAGGTTTAAGTACTTTTTAGTCTCTTTGCATAATTCGAATATGACACGCAACAGAAATATCAAAAGGATTTGAAAAATCGTTAGTACAAATATATAGTGAAAAATGTATTTTTAATAATTATACATTATACAGAAGTGTTCGCAGAAGATTCTCCCTAACTTACTTAAGTAAACCATCACAACCAACCATACGGACATCTTCAACAAAATTCACTACGAGAAATAAAACCATAAAATAATATAGATTGAGCTGATAATTCATTTAATCAGTGCATCACTTATGAGTTTAGAACCCAAAATTATAACTAAAATTGTTCATATCTTATTGGTCTGTACTGGCAATAAAATTTTGTGACATCTTATATCTTAAAACACTTTAGTTTGTAAATCTCTATTTGTTGAATGTATTGGACAGAATAGAGGTCGTACTATACAAGACGGCAAGGAGCGAAGACCCGATCGCATTGCATGACCAGGAGTTTCGCCGAGCTACCCGACATCATAATTGATAAAATTACATTTACATAATATATTTACAGCGGTCGCAAATCACCGCGACATAATGCCCATCTCCGTATTTAATATGTACACTAAATTTAAGAACATAGTTTTCTCTCATTAGCTACCGAATCACAATTCAAATATTTGAGTAATTGACAACGGTGGACAAACACGCGTCGGAGCACTAATGCACCTCGTTACTGAAATTTGTACTTTGTTCTCTATTAAAATGCCGTTCTAAGTATGTTTTGGTCCATGCAGTCCCGATTTATATGTTCGCTTGAAACCACCGCGTGTCCCCAGACTTCAGACTAAATTGATGGTCATAGACCGCCCGCGACAGAATTTACATATAAACGATTCAGTCTGTAAATTCGGTTAAGTCTATTGCCTTAATATCTGATCACATTAATATAGTGATGGCACCAGATTGCATTGCACCTGTACCATTACGTGTATCACAACCCGTTGTTACTAACGTAATGAGAGACATAATCGTCTAAACATAACCCATAGGTAATAAACATTTATACGGTAACGCAGTTAGTTTCTCTCTTTAGGAACGGCGGGTTGTTTTTACTGTTACCAGATAATTAAACTGACAAATCCCAGTGCATGTCCATTTTATTTTCATAATAAAAATCAAATACAATAGGATGCCCTCAAACCAATTAGACAATAGTCGATACGAAACGGATTAGATGTAGGAAATAATTACTGCTTAATTTATAATCAATTTTATTAAATATTAGGAACTGTCATTTATATATCGTAATGTTAACAATGTTGTAAAGTATAATTATACGTAAGATTAATGGATGCATTAATATATTGAATATAGTAAGTACCTCGACAATTGTTTAATGGCGTTTAAGGGCATCTAACGTTAGCCTGAGAATGATTGGACGTCTGGTGTAAGTAATATTATAAGTACCTGTAGCCGTGTCTCAATTTTGGTTATAAGTTCAAATAGCTAAATGCATTTCTCCCGGTCAAATGATTGGAAAACTTTCAAAGTCCCCGTTGTTAAGGCTTGTTTAATTGACATCCAGTTCACAGCGACTGTAGATGTGTATGTGGATGACTAATGAAAGTTCATCAGAAACATTAAGTACTTATCATAATTTGTTCGCCATTATTCAGAAAAAGACGTCTTAGCCACTGCAATCACTGTTGACTAAAGGCTACTTGCAATTAAAATGACAACTTTTGTGCTTATTTTTTGTTTCATGTAATCGGAACACGTCCACACATTATTTATTAGTTTAACAAACTCAACGAAAATCTGTTCTTTTGGATAGGTGCTTGATTTCCCAGAGAGTAGTAATATAAAATGCAGTGTAAAGGGGAAACGGAGCACCTCTCGCCAAGAAACAATTTTGTCATACAAAGATATAATAACCAAATCAAAATCACTCGTTGTTCACAATTATTAGTATGAAAATATCAAGACAGAAATAATTTCAAACTATCACTTTTCTGTTTTAACGAAATAATAAATATAGTATTTCACCTAATTAATTACATAATAATTTCAACAAAATTTCAAACACCCGAGTACGATAAAAACTTCATTAGCTAAGTCCACTTCAGTTTCGGTTTGGAATTCACTTAAAGAAATAAAATTATCAAAAATAACTCGGCCCGCATTTAAGTCCTGCGTCACGTCCGAAGCTAGCACCTTCCCTTTAGCAATTATATAATACTAACTACTGACTGCGTGTATGCGTCGCGTCGCGTCGCCTCGGCGCCGGGCGGGCGGCGCGGCGCTCCCGACTAGATGAGCCGCGCGGCCGCTGTGTACCGCTGCACCGCAGCACCGCGCGGCG
>MU158754.1:615175-650038 GCA_015888305.1 Antheraea pernyi
CCCGAAGCCCCGCGCGGCCCCGCCTCACCTCGCGGCGCGCCCGCGGGCCGGCGTATCACAGGCGCTCAGTGAGGCGCGGGCGAGTCCTGCCCGCGCGCACTGCACTAACTCGTCGGCACCAGCAGCCGCACGAAACTGTCCTCGCTCCACCCCCAGTCGTCCGGCCACGCATCCTCCGGGGGGTCCAACGCGGACCGCGACGACAGGCTCAATACAGAGCCCCAGTCGATGGTGCGCTGCTCCTCGTCGCCGTAGCCCGAGTCGCGGTCCGGCGCTGGAGGTGTAGGGAAAAAAGTAGGGAACGGGGTAGCACGTCCCGCCGCCGGGTCTCTCGCGCCCAGTAGTTCGCATCGCGAGACTCCTCCTCCCACACACGCCGAAGGCTCGAATGGGGCTTCTTCGGCATTCTCTCGCTCCATCTCCCGCTCGATACCGCGTAAAGTATTGCACACTAGCACCGAACGTCTTAAAGAGGGGTCCGCAGTCTGGCGGAGTCGCGCCAGTTTCAACGCACACAAATTCATCATCTTGAATCGTCTCTCGCGGTAGCAACGCCTGGAAGCGCAGCGGCCAGCGGCACGCCCGTCGCAACAAGCACGGGCCGCGGCCCCACCCAGCTCTAAGTACGACTTGCCATTCTCGGCTCGAATGGTATCGTGCGCACCACACCAGCCGCCACACCAACGGCGTCGGCAAGCTCGTCTCTCCTCCTCTTCTGTTCTCCAGCAGTCTCCACCGCCAGCGCCAGCGGCTACAGCTTCCAACCGAGCGATGGAATCTTCCCAGCGTGCTACTTTGCCGCCGCCTTCACACGGAGAACCGGCACGCCGCTTGGCGCCGCACCCGCCGCCCGAGCCCTGTAAACACCACAATACATTTTATTAGATATTTCATATTGAAACACACAATAATGACCAGTGGAATTTTCAAAACTTATTGACAATTTGTATCAATAGGCGAGGAAATGCATTCAAATAATTTCATATATTTATTTAATACCATGACAACAAAAAAAAAGTTATTATACAAGACACATCTTGGCCATCATTGAAATATGATAGTGACACTTTATTGTCAAATTATATTCGTAAATTCGTTGTAGAACTATGGGCCATAGATACATATTGTTATTTATATAAAAAACTAGTATTGATTTTTTCGTACATATATTTTAGTCTCACAACAACTATAATCTGAATATTGAAGGAAAAATCTAGTTAGCATTAAATTCATAGTTCATATACACGGGAAACGAAGCGCATAATATATAATGGTGTGTGGGACGGTCATCGCGGTATCGAAACACTATGGCTATGGTAAAAATACAAATTGTTGAGTAGTGACTACGGTGTTCAACTCGGTCTTAGCGCGGCGCGAGGACGCGATGGCGCGGCATTCGATAAAAGTACCGTAAGATGTTCGTTTACTAGACTGCGCCGCGCTGTTCTGATTGGGAAACTGATGAAAAGCTGCATATATTTCGTAGAGATATATACAGATTAATTCAAATTATGAAATTAAACAAACTGTACGTCTTAAACAAAGAAAAGTGATTTATTTAACAGGGAACTACCACGGACTTCTTAATTTTTAAACTTGACAACAGAGACATTAGAAGTTAAAAACAAACAATTGATTATTCAGACCAACATTCGATTAGGCACAATAAATATCACAGTGCTTAATAAATTTTAAATTTGAAATCGTCGATTATTAAAATTGTAAAATTATTGTACTGAACTTGTGACAGTATCGATTATTTTTCTCATTACTGTTATACATAATATAGACGATATAGATATATCATAATGTTCATATACTCATCTGTTCTAAACTATACGAGCCATATTTCACATTTCCCACCAGATTGGTAAAAATCTACCTTATGTTGAATTATTCGAAAGCAATACGTCACAAGTTTGGTGGATAAAGATACCTGGTAGGGTGCTCTGAACTCTAAGCGCTATTATGCTCGTTACGACCCTTCTCGGTTTTTTTGGGTACCGTGCGCCCCTGGAGTGCAGCCCCTATAATATAGTTCAGGTAGATCTTTTCGTGTTCCGTAATATAGCTGTAGGATGTACTGAGTTCTCAGTTTAAACGCATATTTATTTACAAAAGGCTCAATATACGAAAGTACCTATAAACTAAATACTTTTTGACAGAAGATGATGTATTGCAATTTGTATAACTCCCTATAATAATCCTCATTATGCTAACTACATATCACCAAAACGTAAACGCATTTCCATAAATATATAGTTCTCGTTTCTCGCTGTACTTGTATATAGTTATTAGAAATAGCAAAGAAATTACACTATTATTTAAACAGGGAAGGTGGCACGGTGATACAAAGGCGCAGTAAAAAATGAAATAGTAAAAGACGGTGTCCAGCAGGCGGCAGATGCCTCTACACCTGCCGCGACAATTAAGTGACACGCGTCTTCGCAGAACTGCCTATAGCTTATATTGTATAACATTATCGAATTACCAATGTACTTTTTTCATTAGTCGAATATATATTATATTATATATAAATATATATATATATATATATATATATAAAGTATTATTACAATAGAATAATTTAAAGCAAAGTGCGATGTAGTTGCATTTGACTCAGCGACCACTCATCGCATTGCTGTAAAAGTAATCACTGTGCGTCAGCGTTTTATCATTCCGTATAAAATTAAATTTTCGCAGTCCAAAAAAATAACCCATGTTTATTGTATAAAAAACGAAAATATTACAGAAATACAAATAAGAATCACGATATTCTATTGGTGTCACATGGTGCTCGTGAGCGTTGTATTTTATCAGCAATTTTATATTGTGTGTAGCGAAGCCGTCGCCAGCGCTGGCGCTCATGAAAATAAATTTAGTAAATGACGTTGGCGCTCGGCGTTGCCGCTTCGGGCAGCTGGAACGCGGCTGCGCGACGTTGCCGCTCTGTTCGCTCTTTCTAATCTTGTCGTAAAGTTCTTTTTCTGATGCGCAGCGCGTCGCTCGTTCTCTCCGCTCGAAACTTGAAAACGTCAGACGTTTATTTTATAGCTAGTCTTGGTTAAGCGGTATTTTATACCCTTCCCGCCAGCTATAACGTGGAACGAGGCGAGCGTAATACTTACTCAGAAAACAACAAACGTATGAAAATCCAGTTTATAATATAGGTACATTGGAACTAGTATTCGACGAAGATTCAAAATATTGTAATGCAGTAATTAATGGTCTTCCTCGCTCAAAAAGGTAGGAAAAGTTCGTACAGCAAAGCGAGTTAAACAGCGACTTTCTATGGCATTGTGGAGACGGAATGGATGGCGGCACGGCAACGGCATTGCCTCACAGCGCGCTAAAGCCATGTCGAGCGAACGCGCATAGGTCGGCGGGGTGTAGTAAGAGTTGGGGGGAGGTGTCGTTTTCTGTGTGTGTGTAAGCTCGTCGGTGCACGAGCACACAGTCACACCTCATAATAACATCGCGTAGCGACCGCTTCTATCTAGAGCTACAGTGTACAGCTACCTACGCTCCATAGAACGATATAATAATATAAGAGAATAATACTAAGTGTAGTTTAGGTATCAAGGTATGAGAAGGTTCTACGAGTAGTATTTTAAAGATTAAAAAAATATAATATGATATTGAACCGATATATTACGTTTTTGAATTGTAAAAAAATTAAAACTATGTAATTAAATCGCGAATATAATCAATATAAATCGGATATAAATTTCTACTAAAAAGTTCATTGTTTCAGTCTACAAGTGGTTTGTTTAACTAATTTATCGTTTATAATAATAGTAGTGTGTAAAAAAAAATTAGTATCTGAGGTTAATCAGTTTCACTTAAGTCACTTAGCAAAATCGAAAACATTATATACTCCTTTACAAACAAAATAGGTATACCAGCGAACAGTTATTGTTGATGGAATACAACAATTTTTATAAGTGTCTTAATTTGAATTTAACAGTTTTCTTTAAAAGATGCAGTTTAATAATAGGAAATTAAGGATAAAAAGTACACGTTGTTTTGTCTTCGAAGTTATAAATCTATACTAATATTATAAAACAGACCCTGTTTATTTGAATGGTAGAACACGCTATCTTGGTCCGATTTGAAAAATTCTCTCAGTGTGAGATAGCTAATTTATCAAGGAAGGCTAAACACTGTATATCATCACGCTAAGACCAATAGGGGGGGAGCACCAATGAAGTATGTTTCAAAATCAGAGTTAACTTACGTATTATTTAAAAATAATTTCACCTTCTACGTAAACGAAGTCGCAAGTTAGCGTTAGCTCAAAGTAACTATTGCACGCACTAGATGACGGCAAACTGAGTGGTACAAAGTATAATTTAGATATAATTCAGTACAATAGGCTACTCGCTCTCTGGCTGAACAGTTAATGAACTATTCAATTGATAAACTGCAGATTAATTAAAAAAAAGTTTTTTGCTAAGAATTAGAGGCCGTTCAAGTATGACGTAAGCACCGATAGAGGGCGGGGGTTCTTGATTTGCTTATTTTTGATGACATAGGGGATGTGGGGTGGGGGGGTCTGGGTGGTGATTACGTCAACAATGTTTATTTATTTAACAAGAGATTTAAAAATACTTATATAAATGTTTACGTAAGCAAAGGAGGACGTAAGATTGCTAACTTTTGCTGTCCAGGGGGAGGGGCGGTCCGTAATTACAAAAAAATGTATTTACGTGATACTTCAACGGTCAGTTATAAGCATTCCTGTGTCGAAATATGTTCGCACTTATCTATACTAATATTATAAAGTTGGAAGGTTTGTTTGTTGAACGTGCTAATCTCAGGAACTATTTGTCTGATTTGAAAAATTCTTTTAGTGTTAGTTAGCTCATTTATCGAGGAAGGTATAGCCTATAAAGGTATAGGCTATATATCATCACGCTAAGACCAATAGGAGCGGAGCAACAATGAAGAATGTTTCAAAATATTTTCTTTCCTTTTGAGAGCTTCCGTTGAGTGTTAGCGTTAACCCAAAGTAACTATTCCACGCGAACGAAGTCGTGGACAGAAGCTAGTTTCATGATAAAACTAATTTAGTTTACTTATTTCATTCGGAATTCTAATAATGCATTATTTTTAAGAAAAATGTTTCTCTTTTCTTCATTGGTAGCTTATGAATGTTTTATACTTATTACTATTCTTACTAGTTTTAGATTTAGTATTTATGTATATACATATATGTCATTGATGCTGAAGTATGTATAACCAAATTTGTTAGTATATTTTGCCATTGAACTGATGATTTTTGGAGGATGAAGAACTGTACAGGTGTACATTGTGCATATAATAAAGTTATAATATAATAAATTTGTATTTTTTAGTGTTAGAATTCGCAATAACTTTCAAATATAAACAGTTCAGTATTAGTTCCAATTCAAGTACTGAAATAGTAACAATTGGATCCACTAAAATATCTCTGGATATACCATTAGCTCGTAGCATGAACATTTTGTAAGAATACTTACATTGCGTTAAACGCTAGGCTTTGTATTTCTATACTACCTTAAACAGTAGTCCGGTGAAGCTGTTAAGACCTTGCTAGGTCAATATAATAGACAGATCGAAAAAAAAATCCTACCTTAATATTGAATATGTGAATATTTTAGAAAGAAATAATAATTATAATCTTAGGAACTAGTTATCCAATTACTACTAGGAAAACATATTATCAGTGAGGGCTGAGGATTATTTTTTATTCCTGTTTAAATGTATAATGCTGTAACGCAAACAACGTCACGCGTGGTTACATAACGATGAAATATGCATTCTATATACTAGGAGATTAAAATGCTTTTTCGGTTGAAAAAACAGTACCAGTAAAAATAGTTTAAAAATTGCATAAAAATATTATTTAAGTTATTTTTAAATTCTGTCGACTACAATTAAAAAGATATATAATACGGTATAATTGTTATCGATTAGTATGCGTAAGTAAGCTACACATCTTGAAACAATCAAATATTCTCTTTTGTATCGTACGGAAAAAAATATTGTTAAAAACTTCGATCGACTAAACGGACGTGGAGTTGGGTATTCGCAAAGCGAGCAAAGAAACACGAAGGCAGCCGTAGCTGGTTGACGCCAGAGATAGGGTTGCCATGTAACATTCACTACATACAATAATTGTATCACACACATCGTCTATTTTATTTAATCAATTACTACAAACTTACATCTCAGAGGTATTCAATAATACTACTTATCTATTTTGTGCGAATATTTAAACATCATATGATTACAAAAGTAAGTTTATTTTTGAATACTAATATAATATTTTTAAATACAAGTTTCAAGCAAATATGTTGTTAATTCATTATGTAAACTATAATAGATTATACTAGCGGGACCGGCGGACGGTATCCCGCCCTGATAATAAGAAATCCTTGCCAGTTTTTTTACCTAAACCTTCCTCATGAAACACTTTATCTATTGATGAAAACCGCATGAAAATCCGTTCAGTAGTTTTTGAGTATATCGCGAACAGGCAGAAAGACAGACGTGGCAGAGAACTTTGTTTTATGTAGTGATATCAAGACAGGAAACAATACCACGGTATTTTTTTTAAATTCAAACTAAATATTTATAGCAATTGAACTAATTAGTCTTTAGAATATTACCGTAAGATTTGCAAAACTATTTAAATTGTGGATAATTTCGATTAAGTATTTATTGGCACATGCGGGTCAGCCCTAACCAGCACGCACATTTCCGTGAGCGGCGAGTGGCGAGCAGCGAGGCCGCTTGCATTTGTGTACGTGCCAGCTCCATACAGATAGTGTTTGCGTATGTCTGCGGCACAACCAGTCCCACATCCTGTTTGGTGGCCCGTCGCTCGCGCAGCTTCGTACCGTGCTTCTGTGGAGCGAGCTTTTTTACTTCACGCCTTCGCTACTGCGCTGGATTGATTTTTAATAGTTATAAAGAATTGTATCAGTTAGATCTTTTGATAATATCAATTTTTTAACGAATTCTATTTTATATAGTGTGGTCTAAATTCTAATTTTTGTGATGAAGCTATACATTGAATATACTGAATAACTCAAAGAAACGTTAACCTTACGGTATACCCAAAAAGAGCGATATACTCGCTGCTATCCTATATACCACTTTCTTTGTGTCTAAATAAATTAAAATACGTTCAAGATAATCAATAATTTTACTGCTTTTGGAGGAGTACAGTAAACACTGAACAAAACTATACAATGAATAAAATAAAATAATTAAAGATCCTACATCTTGATAAAGAGAGTAATTGTTTTTTAATACAATGCAATTTTTATTGCTAATGCTTATAGTCGCATTCTTTTATTTACAATTACTATTACGCAAAGGTCAATCGTAAAATACCATAAAGTACCGAAGGAAAAAAAATGACAAACAGTCGTAAAGCAAACAAAAGGAATCCCTTAGGAATGCGATCCCGTTTAACGGAGGGAATTCCCGAAAGGTATTGTTTACAATGCGCGGACGCGTGCCTTGTTATACACTATTATCGTGAAATGTGTCCAATGGATGCGATGAAAGGGAAAATTTGTAGTTTTTATCCACCCACGAGATGACGCACGGTTCTTCGAATGGCGCCGCTAACTGACTGATCGGAATGTCGGACGAACGGCTCGCAGCATGCTTGAGGTGTTTCCTTCTATGAACTATACTCTCTTAAATGCCTCCGGTTAAGTCTACGCTAATATCTTTCACACAGTAATTGAGACTTGTAGTGTATTTAGGATCACGTATCCTTTTGAAAATATCTATCTTTATCCACAAATCTACCGTGACATGAATGAAATGAAACCGTGAAATGGTAACATATTCGCCAATCGTAGTGCAATGACAAATTTGTTGTTGATGTAGAACGTAAATAAAGTGGTTTAGGGAAATTCCTTGCAGTTAAGTGTCAGTAGGAAGGTAGTGTGCTCAGTGCAGAGTGGAGCGCGGCGCCATGACACGCTGTCGTACCATACATCGCATAAATCACACCGATCCACAGGGTAGAGCGCCTCGCGTTTTGAGTTAATAAATCAGGACGCACGGGAGTAGGCGGTAGATAATGACGTCACCGGCACGTATCTCGGAGAATCCCCGGAAGAGAGAGAATAAAATAAAAATGTCACGTAGCGATCAGCTGTTTGTCGGGCCGAGCGTGACGCCGGGACCGAGCAACGATACGCATAACGACGCCGCAATAAAACTTATTTTTATGTTTTTCGCTCACAATGGCCGCGCGAAGGTCGAGCTATCTAAATGGGTCAATACACTCTGCGTAGTACGAGCGGTGAACACGTGCTCCCGCGTTTGTAAATAGCGAGATATCGGCCGATTGTTGCAGTGATTAATGGGGGCTCGTAATGACTCGGCGCCGGGCTCCGTCGCCCGCGCCGCTCGCTAATGTGCCCATTCATCGTTTCGACACTATTATTATTTGCCGGTCGGAGATGGTTTTGTTCGCATTCCGACAATCGATGCGACATTAGGGCGACGGCCAATGTCAAGGCTGCACTTGCTATGCGGTCCAACCGCGCTCGCACTCGCTCCGTCACACTGCGCGGTGTTACTGCTAATTACCAGCTACCTCAAATCCCTTTACCGTTTATTTACAAAGACTGTTTTGGGCTTGTCATTATTACATTCTTACTGTGTTCTTTGTTTTATAATTATGTCTATGAAGTGTTTCTTTTAGAGATTAATCTTTAATAGGGGATTTCTTAATTAGTTTCACGGGGTGGTAGGGTTTTACCGCCCCACTGGGTCGCAACCACCATGTATATGGCGAAAAAGCCCGTCATAGTGATTCGCTTCTGCGGGTCGCGTTTCGGGATTAACCTGTGCATATCCAGCTCTTCGCTGGCCGGCATGACAGCGACGACCGGCGATGGATTGTGTGTCACTCGGTGGTCGCCATTGTTTTTGGACTGTACTGTGCTTACCATCAGGCACAGTGCAGTCATTATGCCATTCTACAATTTAAAAAAAAGTATCTTACCAAATATGTATAAAAAAAAGATTATAGCATTATGCCACAAAGAGCTAAGAGCTTATTTATATCAGCACTTATGTCTCGGCTCTTATGTGCATCTACTAGAACACGCTTGTATAGATGTTTGATTTTGAGATCTTCGACTACACAATGATATTCAGCCAGGTAGACATTAAATAATATGTTACAGCTAGACAATGTTTTTTCTTCACGGAAAGCTAAGCTCACTGGTGGATTTGATCCTACTTCGATCGGTGCTGTGTCCGAACACCCTACCTCTGTGCCATCATCGGAATAAAATATAGTATATTCTAACTGGTTAGAGAATGTAACAGTTTGTTTGAGTTGAATCAATATTAAAAAGTAAAATTGAATATTTATCGAATTAGAGCATTCAATACTTATACTTCTTTGGTTAACGAGATATTGGCATGTAATTTATGAGCATTGAAAGTAAAACAAATATAAGTGTGAATATTAAGTATCTCGGCCTAAATCGTATGCGGGCGTCATCGACAGGCGGCGATAAGGGCGAGGTCACGGTTATCAATGGAGGCATCTCCATACGCGCACGTGGCTCTGCCGGCCACGACATCTCGCGCTCATTCACTATGAAGACGCCCCCCGCGAGTGCCCTCTCTCCCCCGCCCCGCGGCTTATCCCCGCACCCTCCGCGGTGCATCTATGCAACAAGTTAGGGCACAGGTTCCGTCTTGTAAGGAGTTCCGGAAGATAAGTGCCGTCCGCGTCTCTCCGCGCACACGTTACTCGACAATCGAACCTGAGCCCGCAGCTCAAGCGATATATATATATTTAAAAACAAAACTTTAAAAGCATTACATATCCTTATCATAAACTCCGAGTTACAATGTATCAGAAAATCATTGAAAGAATTAAATATAACGGAGATCCCGGCTATTATTTTTCAGTGGGTAATCGAAACATTCCATAACATTAATTTAGTTTAATAAATTTGATAAAATATAATGAGTACTTTGGTAATGTATTCATTAAAAGCAGAAACATCCCCTCATTATGTTAACATACACGATTACTGTCGAATTCCGAAATTCTTCACGCAATACAAATAAAGTTCTCGTAAAACAGCGCTTCAAACATATTTTCCAGGTTCGTGATGCCCAATTAAATATGGATGTGATTGAAAAACGCGTGTCCGGTAACGAGCGAGTACATAATTGGTGGGTGGTATGGGCAGACCCGGAGTGACCCAGTTGCTGTTGCCTGGCGACCCGGCGCGGGGCCGCGGCCCGGGTCTCTCCCCGCGAGCTGCCCCGCCACTCATACCCTCCACTAAATAACCTGCGCGAAACCGACACCTTACCAAAGGTCGTTCAACCGTCACCGGAGCGGTCAGGTTTTCGACTGCTAGACATGCATTAGAGAATACACCTACGTCTAATGCACTTAATACCTAATCATTAACTAAGTATATGATTTAGGATATCACTTTACAAAATATAAGCAGTGTAAACTCGATTATTGCAATGAAGTTGCAAGAAAGAATTTTTGAACGCTTACATCGGTAGCGCTGGTTATATATTACATAAAAATAATGTACTTAAGTCTTGTGCATCTTAAAAATTCCTGCAAAAAAATCGGGTCTATCTTCCTAAGGATCACAAAATATATATTTACTTTCGATGCTATTTTCACTAACATAGTATAAATCTGTATTTATTTAAATAAATTCAATAAATTATTTAGTTACGTTGGGCATTTAATGTAGATCAAACCGGTACTTCAGAGCACATTATTTCAATAAATATTTTAGAAGTTATAACAGATTTAAAATTCTGTACTACAAAAACAGATATATAGTATAAAGATTCTTATAAAGATTTTACGAGTTTTATTAACGGTAAATATCAAAGCGATAAAATTGGATGTAAATCGTGTAGACACTTATGACCTTCACCAATAGTATATTGCATCCATACGAAACCGGGGCGAATCGCTAGTCCTATTTATGCGTAATGTAATTGGCGCTACTATCCCACTAACATAATTCTGCTATACATAAGTATATTTTTATGAGCCACCTCCGATTGACTCACAACTATAGCGATGGCTTGATGAGATCGAAGTTGAAGTTGAAGAATGTTCAGGTTTTCTTGCAATAAAAGACTTGTTGCTAGTAGAGCAGCGAAGGATGTGCTCGCGTTGCCAACTCGTAAAAAACAGGATAACTATACCGCCCGCGCCGGTTTTTGAGGTCGCTCTCAGGCACAATTTCGGGACAAAGCACCGCTTACGCACGCTGGCGGTGCCCCGCCAATCAAAGCGCTCATTGCGTCCTAACTCACTATACAGGCGGTGCGGTATGGCGATGAGTCATCCTTCGCTTTCTATTTATTTACATACAAAAACATTACATTTGTACTTACAACTATTTTAAACTATTAAACTATACTATAAATCTATGCATTCTATAAATCTACCTAATACAATATTAGATCTATTATCAATTACTTTACACACATTATTAATCAACAACGGATCACTCTAAACTGTCGCGAACAATTTTTGTTGTTTGTAATTTGAAATCTGCAGTATGTTCTAAAATAATCATTGAGATTTTATGTTGTAAATGGTAATTTTCATCTAACTAAAATATGTAAGTAATTGGATAAGGATTAATATAATACTATAGAGGTTAGAATGACGTAACAAGGATTTCAGTTCTATGTTAAAGATAAAAATGATTACTGTGGGTTATCCTTATATATATATAGTAACTAGCGGGCCCGGCGGACGTTGTCCTGCCTTGACAATAAAAAAAAAATCTAAAATTCAACGGCTACGCTACCTAGAGGGTCCAATTATGAATCTAAACAATTCTCGGATCCACTCGAACACGCACACAAAGTGTCATCAAAATCGGCCCATCCGTTTAGGAGGAGTTCAGTGACATACACGCGTACAGAAGAAATGTGTATATAAAGATGGGACTTTTTTGTAGGCATATATAAGATGTTAAATTCCGCAATACATTAATTTGATATATCCCATAGGGTTCAGTGAATGTTAACACTCGAAAACTCTATTTTTACGACATAATTATAATGTATTGATTTTTTTGTATTATATAAAAATATATACACGTATTAAACCGTGAATAAATTTTCTTAACAATAGTGAAAATTATATCGAAATCTGTTGCGCAGTTTAAAAGGCCACATGCAAACGCGAAAAGCGACTGCCATTTATAATATTTATATATGTATAGTTCACATAATACAAACCAAACATAAATCTAAATTATAATAAAATTAAATTATTTTTTGGGCTGCGATCTTGACAACACAGAGAACCACTCATATGAGAACTCACAAGTGGCTATTTGAATTTTGAACCCGTCACTGTAACTTGATTCCTTTTCAATACGCTATACTAATTAAGTTTTCTATAACACACTGATTATCGATAAGATAACCACGTTCAAAGGATACTTTGTATGTACTATTATAATTGCAACGCCTAATAATATTTACATCAACTTCGCACCATGGTATTAGAAACATTGACTCTTTTTGTTGAGCCCAATAGGACCAGCTAGCGAATAAACTTAATTGTTATAAGCCGCGTTCGCCGGCTGCCCCCTCAACTCCTCAAAACTCGACTTCTGACGGGAGGTGGGGTGGCTTTGAGTTCAGTTGTATTTCTCCGAACTTGTGCTAAATTTCACTTTCTCTAAAGACGTTGTGCGTAGATTTAACCACCCACTACACCCCCGTTTCTCGCGAACTTCACAAAATAGTTTTGACAGCGCTTACTTTAAAATAACCTCTCAATTCTGGCACGTTAACATAACATTCACGAATAAGTCACATTTCACCAAAATTATCCTAAAAATCATTACATATTCTGGACTCTTTGAGTGCTGTATGTCTACGAGTAACTCTGCTACGTATCTTCTGCGAGAATGCTTTCCACCCTCTATGAGATGTCGTTATCTTTGCGAGCCCTAACCAAGTAAAACATAAAAAACGTACGTCAAAAAAAGTCCTTCTACACACAAAAACTCTGCTGCCACCTCAGCCCCCTGAAGCGTTGTGGGTGAAGGAGGCGGTGCGGGGTTTGTGACCTTATCTCCCTGTCTTAGAGTCGAGAGCCCTCTGCGTAGGAGGTGCGCACACCACCGTCTAGGCTGAAAGGCGAGCACACGACCGTAGAAGCTTAAGCAAAATGAAAGCCAACTCGGTCTTAATTCACCAGCACATGGATGCGGCGTATACGAACGTCGATAGAGCCTCCCTGTACCGCCCACAGTACGCCCGCCCGCCCCACGCATCGAGTATAAATAAGGGAGGCGAACTCGGGTTAGCGAGAGAGTGAGCGTCCTCCCTCGCGGCAACATCGGAAAGGAGAATTAAGGGGGCTGCGGCGAAGGACGAATTAAGGAGGTGAGAGAGAATTCGCTCTCTAGACGAGCCACCTTACGCAAGTCAATGTGATGCGACCAGGGAATTAAAAGAGAAACTTGTGAGAGATCATAGAAGTAGTTATCAATATGATACTGTAATCTGCTAAGTTTTCGCTATCACTGGCAAAAGGTTGTTTCCAGTCGAGGTCTTTTCTTCGTGTAGTCTCTTTCTATTAGAAAATTACAAACTAACTTCACTCTACTTCAAAGCTATCTTTAAATATGAATTCACATTTAAGCAAAGAGAAATGAGATAAACTGACTGACGCGATGGCGCATATATTCGGCACGTGATGACGCTCACCATCACATAAACTACCAACTGTATCCTTCTATACTTAGAGTTTGTTTTCGGCAACATTGATATTGCTCCTTTGTCTTTTGCTTTCGTTCCGAGCGAAATGAGGTCTTATATCTAATGTATAAGGTTCAGTTTGGGAAATAAGCGTTAAAATAATCTTGGAAAGAGGGTGGGTATAAATTTTCCATGGGGGCAGACGGGGCGACGTCGCGCGAGGGCGCCGCTGAGTCACAGCGTCGGCGGCGCGGCGTCGGCGGGGCCGCGGGAGGCTCGTCGGAGAGGGTTATCGCATATTGTATGTATGTATCTACCACTCACATGTCACAAAGTTTTCTCGACATCAGGAAAGTTTGTTAACGTCAACCGAGCACGTGGCCTTGCCAATATTATACTATAATACATATAATTGGCGCGAGAGTTCTCAAAGTGCGAAAAGTTTAACACGTTAGTTGGTGTTTTGTGTTTTTATTAATGGTCAGATGAAGTTATATATACGTATTTTCCCAACATACCTATACACATTATCTGAACGCGCATTGTTGATTTGTCTTTAACGGTGTCGTTGACTCGTATCTATTGTTTACCTTTCAGAGAAACATTTGTTACTATGTAATTATATCCCTGACATAACATTAAATATGCATATTATACAAAAAATATTATAATAGTTCCGTTATCGGAACGATAACATGAATCGGCGATTTATATCCCTGCACGCATTATCGCATGTAACTCTACAAACTGTAAATCATTTGAACATTATGACAAATACATCGTTATCAGCAATTATTGCATTGTGGTAAACAAAAGATTTTGTGAAAACTTACATTCATTGATTTGCGAAAATAATCTGTTGTAAATAACCAGAGTATTAAATTTATTTATACAGCAAAATTAATAATTAATCTGTTCTATAATTTTTTTTATCAATGTAGCAGTGAAGACCCTTTGCTTGGGTTATACAGAGTTCTATTGTTTAAACGCTAATGCATTATTGATAGATTTGGTTATGATAAAGAGGTAACAAACTGATGTATAAGTTCATTGTTGTTAGAAGGTCATACTTATAACAGACGTCAAACAGGTTCAGTTCTGAGCTTAATCATTTTAAAGTAATCTGCAATGCAGCGTGACAGTAACTATTACGCAATAATTAACACGATACAATATTCTATTCCTAATGATTACTTTTTTTAAGTAATCTTTATCACAGTTATGAATAAACTACTTTGTTACTTTGAGTTAACGCTAACTTTAACTCGCGACTTCGTTTCCGTAGAAAATTCCGTAGTGAAAATATTTTTAAATAATTTTGAAATATTCTTCATTGGGGTTCCGCTCCCTTTGGCAATAACGTGATGATATATATGGCTTTCCTCTATAAATTGTCTGTATAACACTGAAATAATTTTTCAAATTGGGCAAATATGTCCTGAGATTAGCGCGTTCAAGCGAACAAACTCTTCAACTATATAAATATTAGTATAGATTACTAGTTACGGAGATGTTAACAAAATAATTTTACGCGTAAATCTCATAATTAGTTGTGAAATTAAATCGGAATCATCGAAACATATAATTGTTAGCGATATGTGGAGCCGCGGGCGCGTAATCGCGTTATATCGTTCCGTCACCTTGAAGTGCGATAACGTCGGTCTGCTGTGATAAGGCGTGATACCGTCGCTGTGCCGCTTATTCTATAGCTTGGCATTTTAACACCTTATTTTAGATGTTGTGATTTCAATAGTAAGTCATTAAAATTGCCGACAACTTCTATAATTATTAGCGGTGACATGAAATTTATGTCCTCACAATTTGGTTTTGAATTATAAAGTTGTCAATATGTATGTAGTAAACCTGATGGTAAATGATCACTACAATCTATAATTATGTACAACTGGCTTAAAAAGAACCGCAGTTCTGAGGTCATATATTATAATATCTAAGGTTAGAATTGTAAAACTTTGGAAAATGATTCTGTTAGCAAGCACTGCTGATTTCCGTCAGAAATACTTAGATGTATTAAAAAAATAAAAACTTTAAAAAACCATCGTTTCTTAAAAAAATAGTCTTAAATTGAACCGTGATTACGCTACACTATTATAATAACGGAATTAAAACTATTTTATTGAAATATCTTTTATCGTTCAACATAGGTACTTTAGTTGAAAGTAAGGATAGGATAAGGCTTAATTATATGTATAGTCCGCGTTAAATGTTATGGCCGCCCTGAATATAGCTGCGTAGATCAAATTTACGTAATATTAGGTATTTTATTATATGCATAACGTCGAGACAACTTAAGGATTAATAAATATGCCAATTTAGATTCCTATAATACTACTTTTACTTTGTTTTGTTTTCAAATCTTAATGATATTATGCGCAAGCCCATACTCACGGCTATATTCAGAGCGGTCAAAAAGTTTGGCGAATGAATTCCAAGGGAACGAGCATTCTTTTTCTCTGTAAAGAGTTTTCGTTATATCGAGTATAGAACAAATAATTGGTTTTGTGGTAAACCAACCAAATTGAACTAATTTCTACGTTATAGAATTTTTTTTGTTATAACGAATGCCGTTCTAAAGAGTTGACACTGTGTATTGTCAACTGTTAGAAAAAATTACCCGAAACTCAATTTGGTAATAAAACACGAATTCTCCCGCTTACGTGAAAGTCGAATTTGTACTGTGAAGCATAACGAGCTTTTTCACAAAATCCATAGACTTAGTTTTATCTATAAGATTGTTTTAATTTTGCTGTCGAGCGTGATAGCCTTCTTAGCTATAAAATTAATTTTCTTCTACAAATACTAATAGATTCATTAAAAACGAACTTATGATTGTTAATACATATGCTATCCGTGGTCCGTGGTGGTATTATTACATTTCCCAATAGCAGCTAGCAGAATACGCACAAGTTAGGGGAGACCAACTCACGGTATATTGTATGTAGGGCGGCAGAAGGGAGCGCACAAAGAACGACCCCTGAATTTAGTAATGGCTTCTGATTCCGCTAGCTAACTGCCAACTTATAGATTAGGGTTCTAACATAATCAGGTAACTAGGATTTTACCACAGTGATAAAGAAAGAAAACTTGTATAACTAATTTATGAATTTGATGTACGACAATCAATAAATCAATACCTATAGATGATACGGTCCGTGTTGAAAATAGTTAGCCGTTTATTGAAAAATGCTGAACGCCACTGGGCTGTGGTAGTGATAACTACTAGATGTCCTGCCTAAACTCTTCGATGCTAGCAGTTTTGCATAAGTAATAAAGCCGCCGCCCCCGCTACTTGCTCGCGCCCCTAGGCCTATCGATTGCGGCGGCGAGGGGCGGGCCGCATCGCCGTAATTGTCACACTGAGCGAACTGAAGTTCACTCCGCCCTCGCATTATCGACCTTAATGCCGTTACACAAAACCCATTCTCCTACAGTATTAATACTGATTGAATATCAAATGCGTTATAGTCCGTTCTAAGTTTGGACTCAACTCGTAACAGAACCTTCGAAAAGTCTATGGCAGAGCTTAATGAGACAGGCGCGCGATGGCATCGAATGGACTTTACTTGTTCGATATTTCTGTGCGAAATAAATTAAGACACAAATTATGGTTAGTATCAGATTTAGTGAAACGCTCAACTGTTCAGCCTTCAGTGACGTGACCGTCTTATTTACGTTATATATTTGCATGGTGTATTAACAGTCGCACGTCGAATTGTGAGCCGAGACTATGTTAGCTAGCTAAATAGATTTCAAGCCACGTACATATGTATGTATCTGAGAGATATTTTACAGCATGTAGTGAGAATAATACTCTGCAAGGGAGAGTAGACTTCTAGTTGTCGAAACGCGACACGCACGTAGCCTGAAGAAAACATACGCGCGACAGAGCATGCGACGTCGCAACGCATTAATACTCGTAGTCTAGTCGAGCAATGTTTTTAGCGCACCAGCAACGACGAAAGTATGGAGAAAGTGGTGCGTTGACGTCAGATACACACACGAGCACCACACGCGTGTGGAACGCTCACCGCCGCACCGCATAGCACCGCAGCTGACTCGACACGGGAACGTGACTGCCGCTCTCTGTGCCCGATACATACCTACCCGACGCGACGTCTTGCCACACGCCGTTAGTTACAACATCATACTTAGTATAAGAAATACGAGGAACATAGCCGCGAACCGGTGCCGCGGTACACCGATACGCGGCACCCTCTCTCGACACGTTCTCTTACCCAACATACACTTTAAAAAAGCGCACTCGCAGTTACAGTATGAGCACATAACAGAATAAGTGGAGATAGCGAAACGAACGATCGAAACCAAGTTTCAATTATATGTATGCTATTGAATTCGGTCTGAGGATGTGTCGATTAGTTATTTACTTTTGACTGTTCTTTTACTTTGGATTTTGGATTGGTAACAAATAAATGTTTCAGTATCAGTGCACATATAAATTATGATATATGACAATTCATTTAACTATCCTAATCAGCCTAAATACCGTACTCTCATGTAAATAATATCAAAGTTTAAGACTACCACAGAGTTCTTATTATATATTATACTAGCGAGCCCGGCAGACGTTGTCCCGCCCTGATTAAAAATAAATCCTAGACAAATTATATATTAAAACGTTCCTCGTGAATCACTTTATCCAAGTAGTCCGGTGAAGCTGTTGAGACCTTGCTAGGTCAATAGTGTAGTCAGTTCGAGAAAAAAAAAAAAAACTTTATCCAATTGTGAAAACCGCAAGAAAATCAGTTCAGTAGTTTTTGAGTTTATCGCGAACAGACAGACAGACAGACAGACGCGGTAGGGGACTTTATTTTATACTATGTAATGATTGGCTGCGACACAGGACAACTAATGTAGCTGATGACCGAGCATCTTTCATATTGTACAAATTGTTTTTTGGTTCCAATAAATAAATAAATACAAAATAAGTAAATAATAACTACAACAAATTGTAACAAAATGCCGTGAGTTATAGTTAGTTACCTATCACTAATATAAACTTAACACAAAATAGTTGAAAATCGCAACTCTAATTATAAAATATGAGCGTTATTTAAATCAAAGGAAAACACAAAACGATAAAAAGTATATTCGTAATAATCGCTTAAATATTATAATCATTGGACTATGAAAAAGAAAGAACAAGGGAACCGATTGAATTATGCGACTAGCGTTCAACCAATGAAATCCAATGTTACGTACTTATTTATCAATAATAACATATATCCGATCAGCTGATTCCGTGATTGATGCGTGAATCGTCACACCCAGCACGCATCTTATTCACAAACCGGTTTAGGACCGTTATCATAAAAAAATCTCGTCTTGTTTATTACCGATTATATCACTATGAAGGTGATACGTCGATTAAAGTACGTAAGCATTCTCCATCTGTGTCCATAGTGAAGACGCATGTTACTCCAAACTCGGCATTATTATGTTAATTTAAGATATGTCTGAAGTTTTATTGAACTGTATATGACAACTATGCTTTTCCTTTCATTTTTAAGGATTTAAACATGACGATAATTTATGATGTTCTGTATTATTCATTAATTGACGTTTATAAGAATAATCATTTTTATGAAAGTACCAAAAAAATAAAGTTTTAAATTATTTACTACTAATACTCTTAATTACCTGATTAATTCATAAAAATACAACTATGTGCCTAAGAAAAGTAAACAATAACGAATTTATAATAAGTAGAAAGAAAAAAATTCACGTTTCTAATTCTAAAAAAATCTACAAGTAGTGACGTCATGAACTCAAACCTACGGGGGAATAAAGGAGATTAGGACTGGGTAGGTCTGTGCACGGGTGTAGGCCCCCTTATTATTTAAACCCTACGATGGGAACTCGACTCTATTTCGTACAACTTTTAGAACCCTAGCAATTTTTTATTTATTATTTTGATCTGACTACGCTACTGCCTTAACGAGATTTCACACCTTCACCGGATTCAGAAGAAAATTGTATAATTTTTTGTAACAAGGAAACACGAAATATTATTGATGTAAAATTAGAATTTCGCCCATTTTGTAAAAAAATTGTCACATAGTCGGAGTCAAAGACCATAAAACGTTTCTAAAAACCTGGAAAACAATCGGAATGCGGAATAAGAACTGCTGGGAGTTAACAAAAAACGTTAAGATATAAATTATGAAGAAATTAAAGACAAATTTAATAATGTAGCTAAATTACAACTGAATTAAGTACGATAACTAATCACATTTTCTATGTGCAATTCAAATATATCGCCTAATACGAATAATGATAAAAGGAACAATAACCATAAAGTCTATTCAGAAACTGAACCCTGCAGGTTCTGTGTAAGGTTCATTCGAGCTAAAAATATTGGTACACACATTTCTGCTGGAAAACTATAGTAGATAAGTTCTTATATTCTCGTCCTTAGGATGCTGGTTTACAATACGCCTAGATAATGACTATTCCTAATACGTTGTCAAGAATTTAAAATAATGACTTCGAGAACATTTCGAGTATAATATTACTGTGGTAGTGGAGAAGAGACGAACTTGGGTGGGGGATAGAGAACGACTCCACGTAGGGCTGGGAAAATATGTCGAAATTCGTGCACTTACATTAGTATAATTATTCAATTATAAACAGCAATGAATATTCTACGAAGCTAGAGGTTGTCGACTTTTGACGAACTTGCAAAAAAAAAAATGACAAATAAACACCGGACAATGATAATTATACACAAAACTTGATTTGCATAAATAGATAATAAAAACCGCGCTGTAATTGACGGTAAGAAAAATACAGAAATTGCTAGAATTTCAATACAGTTTATGCGATGCTAATGGCCGGTCTACGTAAGCTACCTACTTACGACGTACCTTAAAACTTTTTGTATTGAACACAGAAAATAAACAATGAAACACAGTTCACTGTACTCTTCATGGCAATTTAGGTGACTTCAACGTGTTACAATGGGTACAATCTTTAATACCAGCTGTATCAAAGTTAGTCAAAATATTTATCAAAACACATTTGTAACTAATAAATCAGTAGATAAAGAAGAGAAGGCAGAACGTGATGCTCCCCTGAACCTCCCCCCCTTGTGGCTGATTACAACGCCGACGCTACGAAATAAGAATGAAATTTTAATGAACACTCGCCCGCCGCGCCGCGCCTCCTCGGGATGCTGTATACCCTATCTCTTCGAAACGCCGCACGACGCACTTAGGGAGATTAGTCCCGGGAGTCTTACGTAGTTACAGTTAGCAACAACAAAACAACATCATGCCTAAAGTAATGTTCTATTTTGATTGTATCGAATAGACAATCAAGAAAAGCTTTTATTAGGTCTAAGATGTTCCTAAAACACTAGCAATAAAATCTTCAGAGATAACTGTCATACATATTGTAAAACTGATGACGTTCGAAACGTAAATGAATAGACCATTCAAACGATACATCATTATTCCGTTTTCATTTCAAACATTAGTTACGGTGTATTAGAAATCTTGCGTGTATGAGAACGATGCATTGGTAAACAAAAAAAAAATTGGTAGCTCTCAACATAAACGAGGCATAAAGCGATAAAGAGATTTTAACAAGTCAACGACCTCGCAAAATAACAATGTAAATAGAGTTTTATAGTGTAAACAAAAATGTATAATAAATGTGTTACGTAGGCGCTAAGTCAGCGAGGGAACGCAGGCCGACGTCACAGGCGCGACGTCACGAACGGAAGTATGCGATAGATATATTTATTATAGGCATGCAGTGCACGGGCCGCAGTCGCTCGGGAAGGGTTCAATGTCGAACCGCGACTATCTATCGGCCATCAATCAGCAGTGAAAAGACGCGCCTGGACCGGGAACGCCGCGCGGCGCCGCCTCACGTCACGTTACGTCCTCGCGTGTTGCGCGCATACGGGCACACGTTAAACCACGTGATCATTGACGTTTAAACCATGATAAGAAGTGAATTAATATCTTTCTATAAAGAAAAAAGGTTATTGATCAATAAAATAAGGCATAAAAGGAATCACTTCACGCTACATAAAGTTATACATTTATTTTATATCTAATCAATTTAATAGGACAAAAAGTATATGCAAATAATGTGTGTAGATGAAATATGCGAATGTGGGTGAGGTTGGGTGCATTACAGCCACGTCCGCGTCCGGGAGCAAGGCCGACAGTGTTTACAAACTTCCGACGGCCGCGGCACTCACGAACTCTTGTCACTCAGAGCGGCGTTCCGGCTACACACACGTGTCGACGCAAATAATAGCGAGCCCTCACGGTTGACATTGTCCCACTTATACCGAACGACTGCCCGCCTGTCTAGACCTGAGATACGATCACCAATACACTCATTGATACTGCGGTCTTGCATACGACAATTAATAGCTAATTCGACCGAAGTATAGAGCAAATATTAGAATTAGATGATTAAAGACTGTGTTCTTAAATTTGAAAGATATCGGACCCTCATATAAATCGTGCCCTAGCGACGTACTTCGAGGGGTGAATGCAATAGGGGTGTCTATGCTCCCTCGCCCGTCGCCCCCCGATGCACAGTAGGCGCGTAGTACCCTGCAATAACGGAGCAGTGAAAGTGTCGCCGGGCGTTTCAACCGTCAATGGGTGAAGATCTACACTTCACCCCGTCGTCTTACACTGAAACTTTGAATCTAACAATACGCATATTCAACTTCTTCATACTAGTTTAAGGTATATTAAGTTTGTGTTCATTGTTTTCCTACTACAAGTAATGTGATTTTTCTTTACAGTTGTTACATAGGTACTGAAGAAGTGAGATGACAGACAGGTTAAAAAATAAACGTGTTTCATTTAAGACATGTATTTAATCGAGTGCGTGGAATATACACAAGTGGTCAGGGCCGATGGTTGAGACGTGGAAAAGCAAAATCAAATAAACGAGCGGAACGGTGACGCGTCGTCATTATCTCGAATCATGAATGAAACGAAACGTAAATTGAAATGTATCGCGTGCCATAATCCGCGCGCATTAATCTCACTCAAAAGCCGATCGTTGCGTAATACAAACGGCTCAAGTTCATTGATCCACTTAATGTCTGCTCTAAATGTGTCGTTGCTGTTGAATGTCAAAACGTTGTTACGTCATTATCCGCGTTTACATACCTATCGGGTGCGCACGCGCCTTCGTTCCGGCCACAACAATTGCCCACTTCCGAGACCGATCGGTGATCACTATCATACGTCACCGTGTTTATTTACGAGCTTATGATTATATAAAATGACGTTTACAACACTCTGATATCGTTGACCGGTTGCCGTATAATAATAACATTCATTCATTCATAAGTGATTAATGGTTACTACCTACGAAATAGATTTGTAGTGTGGTATTGAATAAAGCCATTATCATAATTATTATAAACAAGATTTTACGCTACTTGATGCTCGTAGTAAAATTTTATTTATAAATATATGTGTAGTTTTTATATTAAGTCATTACCGCTATTCAATAGGTTAATGCTCGGAAAAATATACATACCACATTAGATGTTAAAGATGAATAGAATTACATTATTATGAGCAACAGAGTGGATGAACTACCAGAGGAAAAAGTGTATGTTAAGAAGTTAAGAACAAATGCAGCTTTTATTACAAGAACACATTACAGCGTAATAGAAGACCTAAAACGTGTAAACCATTTGAAAAATAAAAGACGCGCTTAAAAACGAAATATGATTTAATGTATTAAGAGCCAATAAACGATTGTGGAACTGTACGAATCGCGCATACCTTTATAATTTATTGTTGTTGTTTTACTTTCCCCGCACACCGAACTTGACCGTCAAAACGGAATTGCAATAAAACATCACTCTTCTTATAAAGTGACGTAAATTTACATAAATTATTGGCGGCAGTGCGTCTCGGCCGCTCTAAAGTCGCGCCCGCTGCTTGTTTACTCAGATGCAATGTTTACATAGGTATAAATTAAACGGTAGAGTTCAACGACACACGTATTGTTTTATTGCCAGAATTAATTGGGTCGTTCAGCATTGGGGCGATGGGAATTATATTGAGAATTTAAGAGATAGAAGTCATTTCTTTTTTGTGATTCTCGATTCTAATTTTGTATCAGCTGTGGGTGTTTGGTACGAGTGTTAAGTGGAACAAACAGAATGTACGAGTTTCCGTTCATAAATTAAGAACGTTCCGTTGTGAATTTCTTTGAAAATATGTTTTAACTATAGGTATAAATGTGATAGAAAAAATATTTTATGAAATAAAAACACTGGTTGTATAAAGTAGGATAAGTAAGGAAGAACCGAGGAATACTAACGTCAATACGACTAACTGTTGACTATAATCGGCAAAGTAATAAAACCATTAAAGTAAAAATAACTCTAAAAAATGTAAATAACATTGTTTCTTATTCTACACTGTAAAAAGATAAACACAATTACAATTGTGACATAATAAGACTTAAGCACCAAAACAAAATGCATTCCGGAGAGAAATAAAAACGAACACGAACAAAAGAATACAACAAAACAGTCATAAAAATATAATCGACGGTATTGAATTCGGTGCACCTGACATTCGTTCGCAAACATATTTTTCTAAACAGGTGTTACCGCGGCACGTCCGCATCACTCACGAGTGTCGATGCCCTATATTATTTATTGTAATGTCTCTCAAGTTCATTGAGTCACACAATGAGCATATAATTGGTCGTTAGCGTATGTCAAAACACGTCGGCACGGTTCATAATGCTTTACATAATTAGGCTCGTTTGCATAAACGATTATTATGCGTGTCTTCGCTGATGACGTCGCCGGCACTATGGCTAATTCATTCATTGTTTATGAGTTTACTATTACTTTTACTCCACGTGGTCGATTGTTTACAACACGAGCGAGAATTTAATGGCAAATGTGTAATAAAACTTGTTAATGTTACGTAATGTGATTAAAGGTAACACGTTGTCGCCATGTTGATTCATCCGATGTACCGAATACTATTGGCTCTTGTTTTTGACTTGGCAATGTTATGATTTTATCTATTTTCTTTATATAGTTCTTATTCTCGTATTTTTGATATAGATACTAATTAATCTGTACTAGTAATATTATAAAGAGGTAAAGTCTGTGACGTTGTAGGGGGTAGTCTCTAAATCTACTAAACCGATTTTAAAAATTATTTTACCAATAGAAAACTACGTTATTTGTGAGTGTCATAAGCTATAAATTAATCGGAAAACTGGAAAAAGTTTTTAAGTAGTCGGATTTGCACAGTAAGTGGAAGAAAAAACGGTCGAACGTAAACGTTTCGTACGACCGCTGCCTTTACGATTAGAGATATATGATTAAGTTCTATAGAAAAGTTGTAGAGCGTAATAATTCCTGCAAAAAGTCAGCGACAGCATATGTCTAACTTTTATGTATAAGTCACAAAAGTAGTTTTTTTTATAAACGTTTACCGCCCAACGAAGTGGGCACAGGTCAGCTAGTAAAATACATACTTTTTGCTACCATATATCAACAATAAAACTCATCTAGCATCAATGAAATCAAAGGATAAAAAACAAGCTTTCAATACAGTATTACTAAAGTTGAAGCAAATTTACTACATCGTACCTTTTCGGCCTTCACGTTTTGATAGATAAAAAACGCATCATCATTATGACTCGTAATTTATTCATATTTCAATAATTGTTTCTTTAGGAAATTGTAACTGAATAGAAACTTAGATCATTAACTTGTTGAGGTCATTAACATTATCATTTGTTATAGATTGTAGTATTTATTTATAAATATTCATGATGTTCGTGACGTAAGGATTACTTACGTATTGGATAAAATATTCCATTTGCAATGTGCAGTTAAATCGTTTGATATAAGTCAGTGTAAATAACGATGGGCTTCTTGTACCGGTGGAATTTTAATTTGATGCCAACAAGTTTCGAGCCCCGGCATGTACCAAACAATTTTTCGGAATTTACGTACATTTACAATGGTAACACTATCGGTTGAATGTGAAAGAAAACAACGTGAGGAAACCTTAAGCCTACTAAATTTTCATGTAGTACCCAAGTTATATGGGAATGTATGTAAGTATATGGGAATATGTAACTGTGGTTTGTGTTTTAATTCTTCGGCTGATTTTTAAAAACATAGATCTAACTAGACAATAACTAGTCTTTTTTTTTTAAATATAGCCTTACGTTACATCATTTACTACTGTTCAAGTTCTTATGGTACCACCGTATGTCCGAAAATATAGAACACTGAATCTCTCAGAGTTTGAAAACGCAAATCGTTAGCTGGCATGGTGATTATGAGCATGCATTCCTTCGAGAAGAGGCCTATCACCCTGATCGCCATCTTACAGACGGATATGATGATGAACGATGGGTTGAAAATCACACTAAAATAGAAAGTGACTGACTCTAAAGGTTGACTCCTGGAGCAATGGATATGTATTTGGCGATTTTCACCCACCGTATGGCTAGCTATACGAACATTAGAAGACTGCCTATGCTATTATTATTTCAAATATTTGTATCCCATCAAAAATTTCAGGCTGATCGATAAGATCGGATCCGAACGAGTTACCATTAAGCCATCGTAAATCAGAATCACCAAATACTATAAAACAAAATCATCACCACGTTTGTCTGTCGGTCACTACTAAACGGATTTTCATGCGGTTTACACCAGTATATAGTGATTCAAGAGTAAGGTTTAGGTATATAATTTCTCAAGGATTTTACTATTAGGGCGGGATAAAGTCCACCGGGCCCGCTAGTCCTTTCATAATTTTAAGTTGTTTTTAAGGACGTCTAATTAATATCGTCCAGTATTGCTATAATGTAGGTAGACTAGTGGTACGACATTTTTATAACAGTTAACATTTTAGAAACAAACAAAATACTCTCTCTCTCTCTCTCTCCTTTCATTGAAAGTACCATACGTTAGAACACACTTTGAATGTCGTGCTTTAATTATAAAACTTATCCGTTGTCACGAGGTATGTTTTAAAGTTAAGCTATACTAAACTATATCCGTTTATTACAATTATAGACTTATTCAGTGCGTTACCAGAAAAACATATTTATAATATTACTAGCGGACCTGGCGGACGTTGTCCTGCCTTGATAATAAAAAAAATCCTAAAAGTCAACCGCAACGCCACCTACCGGGTCCAATTGTGAATCTAAACCATTCTCGGATCCACTGGAACACGCACACAAGGTTTTATTAAAATCGGTCCAGCCGTTTAGGGGGAGTTCAGTGACATACACACGAAAAGAAGAAATTTATATATAGAGATATGAATATTATTCCGCGGGAAGTGGCGCGCTTTAAAAGATCAACAAACAAAATTGTTTCCGAATAGTTTCCCAGTGCACGTGACTGCAACAAGTCTTACTTCACTTTGCGCCCTGCGACTCCCTCCACCCAACACCCCGTGGACCACCAAATACTAATATCTAGTTTACAAACATGCCAAAGTACTGTTCCGTATTCTTACCCTGTTCACGTGATTTGATAAGGAAGATGGTGATCACAAAGTCGTAATGGAAATTGAAGTAAGTAAAGACACCATTTTTCCATATTATTAATATAACCTAGCATACCCTAATTCGATAAATTTAATAAATACGACACCTGAAGTCTGTTTCGCCATGTCATCATGTAAACAATATTATTAGTAGCGATGATAATATCTTACATAGGAAAAGAACATAGTCTTATTTTAAAATTAAGTTACTGACTGATACTCAAATGATTATCTCTAGGCGTATTCATTTTTAAAGGGATTGTACGGTTCAAATAGTTTTATATTTTTCTTAATACATAATAGGTTTTAATGCATTTATTTGATTCAGAAACAGGCTGTTTTTTAGACTTATTCTGCTATCAACGGAAAAAGCGGACTTAAAACGTCAAGTTTCTTTCTAAATTTGAAATATTTGTGAACTCAAATTAAAGCAGACGCAACGTTTGGCTGTTCTATATAAGTTTTTATTATAGTCATTGAAACTCTTAAATATTGAAGCCTAAAACTACAAATACTGTTGTTTTTGATTATGTAGTGTATTATTGTGAAGCTTTATTATGTATCAGTGTAGGTAACGTCTTGACATTTGTACGATATAGATAAGCCGTTCTTGGAAAAAACATTGCAGCGCTTGAATTACCCACAGCAGTGTGAACATTAGCGATTCCAGTTGAGGAATGAACTAAATCACGATAACTTGTGTTGGAGGAGGTACACGGGGCTGGTACTGGGCGGGGCGCCCTAGCGGTCGCTATGGCAACGTACCCCTTGCGCCGCACAACCATTGCCTGAAATACCTAACCTCATAAGAACGTTAGGTTGACGAACTTTTTTAACACGTTCAAAGTTATTCATAAAGTTGTAAACACGTATACAGGAGAATTGCCAAACTTCATACGTTTGACTTTTAATATTAATAATTGCAATGGGATATAATATATGGAAAACTACATAGTGTGATTTTATATTCGCGTTGAAATAAATATGCCGAAATGTAAATATAATACCGCAGTAATATAGAAAGTAAAGTCCGTTCGTGGTGCCGATAGCGAGCCAACTCTGCGATAATTAATGTGGAGTCGAGCGAACGGGCGCCGAGCGCCAGCCTCGATGCGACAAAAAACCCGCTCCGACAGAAAAACACCCGTCGTTAGACGGAGATAGGTACGCGAGCGCGAGCGGGACGACGATAACTACGTATTTCTGTGACGAGTTCTCGCTCGCCTCGAGCGTCGCAGTTGTCGAGATTCCGAATACCGCGCTTTGATTTAAAACTCACTCGAATGCGCCCTTCTATCTATCACATGGTATTTGACAGATTACCGGAAATACGCTAACTGTCAGACTGGAAAAAGGCGCGAATCTCTTTAAAAAGATTTTCGTAATTTAATTGCATATCAAAAATTATATACAATTGTCTTGGTTATTGCACAATATTAAATATAATATTAAAGATTTAAAAAATATCAAAAAGTTATAGGTAGGTGTCAGAATGTTTGCTATAATGACAATAAATAAGAGTCACTGTTCGATATATTTATGTAATGTCACTACATACGTCGAATTTGGTAGGATTGTTTTATTTAACTTTTTAAAGAAAACATCATTTTGATAAAAAATAAGTTTCAGTTTCCCTTTAAAGCACTGAAAATATTCATGGAAACATATCAACTCTCCGAAAAGTAAAAAATAAATTTATTAAATATCCAGTCCTCTTTATTATGAAGTCTTTTGTTAGTTCTAAAGTTACCCTTAGTTAACGAGTTGCTAACGAAAGTTGTATACAAAATGTATTCAACTTAGTATAGTTTCATTCGAATTGATAGAAAAGTTGAATTCAACTCTTACGGAAAAAACTAGCATATTATTATACAATAACGTTAAAGAATTATAGTTAACTCACCTGGAAATCACTCCACATTTTCATGGGGATACACCATAGTTCCGAGACGAAAACATTACACGATCACGATAACAACTGTCAAATGTGTCACAGTACGGCGTCACAGCCACAAGCACATAGGTTGGAGGCCGAGCGCAGACTGAAGCGAACGGTGGCGCGACCGGCTGGCGGATACGACGTTCGGCCTCGGAGCGCCGAACTCGGCCGCGCTCGGTTTGCCTCGGGCCGCCGCGCCGCCCGTCCCCGCAGCGCCCACCTGCGACTCGCCTCGCTTCCACGAACAACAAAACCGAACCGACTTCGCTGGCTGGCCGGCACAATGGCTCCTATCTACTCGCTGCTTGCTCCGTGGAAATACCCATGTTTTTTGGTACAATTTACCTACGAAAGAACTTTACCACGAACATTTCAGCAAATGACACTGGGAGATAATGCAATTATTCTGATTTTAATTTAAAATAATTGAAGTATATATGTTGAAATAAGTATTTGAAATTTATTTAATTTAAATAAATTACATTATCACTGCACAATTGTCAACTCGCTAAATCAAAGAACTATATATATTCATAGTTCCTTCGGAATAATGCGATAAGATAGATATTCTTGCCTTCAATACGGCTATGAGTATGGAAATATGAGTCTTAACTCTCGCACATAAAGGACTTAAGTTTTCGACGGGTTGCGACTGATAACAGAAAGTGACAAATAAAAAAGCTTTCTGAACAAAGTTTTGAGTGCAGCGCGCTACGTCCGGCGTAGCAGGAAGTTTGTAGCTGTAAAACTTTGTAGCGCTCTCGTAGCGTGAAAGTTTTGATTTCAACGATTTGCGTTGCGGCGAAGAGAGGGCCGCGAGGCCGCACTAGTTCTGGCGACCCTGCACCCCGTACCACATACCATTATAAGCTACTATACCTAACTAACATATGTGATTACACACTTTACATTGACGAGTCTGAAGATAAATGTCTATTATTAACAACTATGAAGCCGTCAATGAAATACCTCAAAGAAAACACTCGAATATCACATGAATTTGAGATTTATCTGTTCGTTTATCTCTCACGAGAGTGCGCCACTTGGCTATTAACTGAATACACCCTTACCGTGTTTAGGAACATTTCGCAGATCATCGGAGAAAAAAGTTTCAACTAGTCGCTTTCCATTTCACGTGTGGTTCACGTGTTGTCGAATGATGACGAGTACACCCCAGCAATGGGGCGTGTGCCGATCGATACTATTGCCACAGTCCACAGACGAACGCCAACGTTGAGAAAATTCGTTCAGCGGTTATTTTGAACGCAAAATCCAATAGCAATAATACAACAACTCTTTGTATATGTTGGAAAATATACGTATGTATTTTTCATATAATATTTATATATTCTTATACAAACTTATTTTTAAGCGTGCATATTATTATGCTTATCAGCATGACCAAGCGGTTTGACTGGAGGCGTATGCATTTATCCGAGTTTAGAAATTAATTTCGTGCTACATTTGTATAATGCAAGTTTTTTTTCAACATGTCTACCTACTTTGTCCGTCGCTGAAACATTACGTATTACTGTAGTCCGGTGAAGCTGTAAAGACCCTGCAGGGTCAATAACGTAGTCAGTTCGAGAAAAAAAAAACTACGTATTATCCTGATTTATAAACTTCTCTCGTACCCTAAAGACCAAATGTCGATGGTACGCGCGCATTATAAAAAAATGTGTAACGTCAGATCTCAAAATATTTGTGTTTTTTTTTTACTTAAACCGTAGTCCGTATCTTGAGTATCTTACTATGAGAGAGTGAATATTATTCACATACCTATTAAGAAAAGTACTCGCTGATCACTAAAAGTGAATTAGGTAATATTAGCAAAAAACGAAGTAAGTTTCAATAGGGGGAGTTTTTTAGCGGAATCTTGGAATGCCATCTAGTGGTCTTTATATTTTATCCACAATCTTGTGTTATTTGGCTCTATATTGTGTAATATTGGTGGTGCTTTATATAATATAGTTTGTTTATTGTGCATAAGTGAAGTGAATGGAAAATAATACCACGGACCATGAATTCTGACTTGCCACAAAAACTCCCAGGAAAGTTCTAACAAGATGGCCACCATCTTGTTAGTTCATTGAAATTATATCAAGAAACTTGTAATATCGGTACTCACATGACAATGGCAGTAATAGTCTACTAGAAGACTAGTTGCAAGAATGAAATGGAAGAAGAACTTGTAATACTATTGACTACTCGACAATGGCAGTAATAATCTAACAGATACTGATTATGTTAAGAAAGACTTTTTGAATAATTTCACACTAGCATAATCTATATTTACGAGACGCCAAATGAGTTTATGATTATTTTTATAGGATGTAAAAAGAAATGCAAATTGAAAGGGAAGACCTGTAAACTTTGAAGGTTGGAAAGTGGAAAGTGCTTTGTTTGGTTAAATTTAAACGTTCATGTAACCGATGTTATGGATAAGAATTATACATAATTTGCGTCAATTAATTACTCTTTTATATTTATTTTTTTGCATTAAAATAGCTTTACCTTGTGTCTAAAGATAGTGCTGACTGTGTAGAACTGAAAGGTTATATATTTATTCGTTCCCATTCTTTTTATCCAATGGGAAGATATAGAATAAATGAAGGAATTGTTATTTCGTTGTATTTAATGAGAATATTTCACAATTTCCCAAAAACAATAGTGACGTAGTGATAGTAAGCCTTGTTTTATACGTGGAGAAGAATCCAACATGGGACTCTCAGAGGCTTGGGGTGCATGAGTTGTGTCGACTACTGTATAAGTCGTAGAATAGTGTCAAAATACGACTCTTACCGACAAAAAAACTCCACGATAAGCCGTACGCCATTCTATCCCCCATAGATGATAGCATAGCACGATGTAGCGTGAGCGAACTCCGCGGCATAGTATCACCTAACATAGTGATAAGAGGTCTCTTTCGGTTTTTTTTCGGTTCGGTGCTTGCATGCGATTGAATTTTGTGTGTTGAACTACATGATTGTTAAATGTTAAATACCTGTATATACCTATATGCACTCTTGTGTTAACATAAGATTAACTGACATACCAAGGCACAGGTAAAACAACTGAGGCTAGGGCCATGAAAATTTGCAAGTGGGTTTCTTTTACGCTCTAAGTGAAAACATAGCAACGATTTTAGGAAATTTAACATATAATCCCGTAAAAAAGGAGATGAAAGGTTGTATGAAAATCCGTCATTTTGCCGTTAGTTAATTTGCTAATCTTATATATTTATCACTACATATAAAACAAACTCCTCTGCCACGTCTGTCAGTCTGTTCGCGATAAACTCAAAAACTACTCAACGGATTTTCATGCGGCTTTCACCAGTAGCTAAAGTGATTCATAAGAAAAGTTTAAGTATATATTTTTTTAAGGTTTATTTATTATCAGGATAACGTCCGCCGGCCCCGCTAGTATATAAATATAACATAAACAGCCGAAAATAACTACTGCATAAAAAACCGTCCAAAACAGAGGGAAATTCTAGGGTATGTAAATAATATTATGTACAGTATTTAAACATATGTGTCGTTTAGAATCTGAAGTGGTCAACTCCACTTTGCAATTTTTATGGGTATAGCCAATTTTCCATTTTGAGGTTATTGCAGAGACTATGAAACATTTAGGTATCTGTAGAGTTTTAATACAATTAATATAGAAAGCTTAAAAGATAAAAATGTATGCTATAGTACAATAGTTTAAAGTTATGAGACTTAGAAAATTGCAAAGTGGAGTTGACCACTTCTGATTCTAAACGACACATATATAAAAACATCAACGGGGGAATTGTGAAATTAGCTATAAATACCTTAGTTTAATCTAAAACCATGTGAGGGATGGTAGAGTAATGTGGTCTAGTGAATTCTGACCACAGTGCAAATGCTAAAAAATACGAAACAATGTCTCGGTTGTAATTTTCTTAAATTCTATTATTCATTCATTTCAGTCATTTTTTATTGTAATTGTATTCGTAACCGTAAACATGATTTTCATAAAGATGATAGGCTCTTAGATTACTGATGCTTTAACTTTTCCTATTTTCCCCTAGAAAGGTTGTTTCTTACTATCGGGCCCAGTGGACGTTGTCCTGCCTTATAATAAAAAAAACCTTGACAAATCATATACCTAAACCTTTCTCATTAATCACTTTATCTACTGGTAAAAACCGCATGAAAATCCGTTCTGTAGTTATTGAGTTTACCGCGAACAGACAGACAAACAGACGTGGCAGAGGACTTTCGTTTTTTTTTATATGTAACGGATTAGAGTAATATTGCCTCGTTTTTTTTTTCAATTATAACTTATTGTACATGTAGCAAATAACAAAAATTTAATGGACAAGTGCAAGGTGTGCAAAACATTGCATGCGTCAAAGGCGTGTGTTCATTCTACTAAGGAGTGGCACCACAGCGCAAATAATACAGAAATGTGAATCAGTACTAAATTTATTAATTTTTGTCAATTAATTATAAACCAATCTTATTCTAGGTTCATTTTGATACTATTAAGTAACTGTATAACTATATCGCTACTTAACATCAAGTGAGATTGTGGTAAAACGTAGAACAAATCTTCTATAATCTTCTATTCTTCTTCTATACACGTATACATAAGTAGAGACAAAACAGTTGAGTACATCTTCCTCCTCTCTTTCTGAACCGATTTTCTTTATATTTTGGTTTGATTTTTTATAGAAAAGTGAAGAGCTTTAGTATTATAAAAAAAAATCAGAATACAGTGTAAACTGTAGACATACAGTTGTTAAATATAACGAGACACTTCGAGTTCCGATCCAGACACGGCCGGGGACGGACGTGTTGACGCGCTCGGAGCAATATTCGATATTCGCGAGTATAGTGATGTTGTGTTGACATTGTGTTGCCGTGTAATACGTAGTGTTACTGTGAGTTGCGAGTGCTATTTTCGAATGTATTTTTATAAAACCGCACTTTTCAGTGACACCCTATATAGCGAATACAACGTGTCGTTGCGTCGCGGTCATCGAGTGCATTATATCGTGTTCGGCGTATGCAGCTGGCGTACTTCGTCACATATCCAGAGCTTCGTGTCGACGTTTTAATCGAAAATTCAATTGTTGGTTTCAGAAGAGAAGGTTTCACAATTTTCAGAGTATTGTACGTACATTTTAAGCGCGCGCCGTGCCCAACGTGTACAGCGCATCGAGATCGACGTAGGTTGCTGGCGTGCCCGACACTCGCCGCGCTGCATCTGCGCGCCAGATGTGTGCGCTGCACATTGTTGCAGAGTGAGTCATCGCTGTCGCTATTGTATTCGAGCTACGTTGTTGCCTAGTGACCCATCGCTACTAGTAGTTAGAGCTTTTATTATTATTTATTTATTATCTCCCTTTGATCCGGACTCGGGATAGTCCGTTAAATTCATTAAGGCGCGCCCCCCTGCCCCTCTGGCAGGGAGGTTTTTGATGTCTTCCTCCGCCCCACTCCCCTCCTCAGGCCCCGGTATGGCCTCCGATAGAGAAGTCGGCCTCTTAGAGACCGAACTTATCAGCCTCCGTGGATTCATTTCCAACATATGTCCTCGTCTCGTAGACGATTACGACGC
>MU158754.1:651062-688180 GCA_015888305.1 Antheraea pernyi
CCTCAGGCTCCGTGGGCTCCTAAGCCCGCGTCCCAGCCCATTCCCAGACCGCCGGCGGCTAATCCTGCACCACCCCGTCTATTCTTTCTCCTTATCGAGTATTGACTACGCAGGTCAATTACTCATTTTCCACGAAATCTCGGAGATTTCGGCGTACGAAGAAACCGCCCGAAATCCTCTTCTAGGTTCCGTTTAGATTTCCAGCCATCGCGCCTACACTACAACGGCTCGCTCGGACAGCCGTTCAAAATAAATAACTCATATAAGATAGAGTAAATCGCGTATTTACGTCTATCTTCCCCTAAAACGACCTTCAATAATAATAATTTTTGTTATGTCTATTTTTAGATTTCGGCGCCGTCGCCGCTAAATAAATTTAAATTCGATCTTATGCGATTATATAAATGCGACCACGCTTTTGTAACCGACCCTCGCGCCGCCGTGAGGGAAGGGATCCTCTTTCGCTCCCGCACACATCGCGGTTCTCAGTAATATTTCGAGCCTAGGTCGCCCCCGCGCGGAGCCCTCGAGATATTATTATCGCGATACAGTGACTCACCTACATCACTTGAACACACATATGAGATCATCTCTCTCACACACGTGCACATACATACACATGGTGGGAGGGTTTTGTTTTTTTCCCTCAACGAACTGAATCGAATAGTTTTAGTTCGTTTCATTCCGATATACACGTATTCATTTGTGAATCATGCAATTTCGATTGTATGGTTCACAAATGAATATATGTATGAATAGCTTAGAATAGTTAGCTAGGTCAGACGCGACTTTTTCCAGGTAACAGCCCAAGCCGAGGTGCGCGTGCGCCCTTGTGTATGTTACCTAAACACCAAATCGGTTAAGCCTTAAGTGGCAACCTTAGTAGTCCGGTGAAGCTGTGAAGACCCTGCCAGGTCAATAGCGTAGTCAGTTCAAGAAAAAAAAAACGAGAAACTTCCTATAACTTAGAAATTAAACCAATTTGGTTGGTTTACCACAAAACCATTTATTTGTTCTCTTATCTGTATAACGATAACTCTTTATAACGAAAAAAAATGCTCGGTCCCTTGAAATTCTTTATAGAGAGTTTATACTGTACTTCTGTTCTCCTTAACGTCGTAATTTTAAAAATTATGTAGTATTTCTAATTAGTATTTCTAATGTCCACCACTCACTGATCACTAGTATAAATAAAATGATAGAATATCATGCAAGAAGTACTTGATAAATTTAGATAAATATTTTTTAAATTTTACTACTCAGAATTGGTACTTATTATAAAAAATATCACGATATCTTCATTTAATATTACGTTATTAAAGTACGACGTGACAACAACTTTTATAAACACTACGCGTCCAGCGATGTGTAAATTCTTACCACGGAATAATGAGGCAAGCGGTGTAGTGCGCATGCGTAGGTAAGAGCGGACGAAGTCGCGATTATCAACTAGTAAATTTAAAATAATTTTGCTCGTTTAGTTATTTGTATGGTATGTACGTATCTATCATTATAATTACAAAATAATAAATGTACCGATTTCACACAAAGAAGTCATTTAATTCCGAACGTAGATTTTTTAAAGTAACTAAATATCAGATATAAGCATACATATAAAAATTTTAGATCCTGGCATAGAACTATATACTCATCACACAAAGGTCAGTTCACACAATCGTCGGGAATCGAACTCATAACCTCTGCGTTCAATTGTGCGGCTACTGCGCCTGGAAACTTTAAAAAATAGGACCGCAAGCAATTTTTGAATGTCTAATTTATAAGTATCATGATATTCCGTCATAATTATTGTTTTGGTATGTTTATTTGTAACAACAATTGGCATCTTGGATGGTTAATTCTTTATTTGTACAGCACTGTCTATCTTGTTTATCCAACGATTTGATCTACTATGATTTTAAGTTTTCGCAAGTTTTCTATTTTATGAATGATTTTTTTTTTCTATTATAGTTTTCCTATTTTATATTTTTATAATGGTTTATTATATCTAATATCATATTACTATTACTGAGAAAACTCTACGAATCCTGAAAAAAAAACAGAAAATGCAGTCCTCGGGAATAGTCTAAAGTTGGCTAGTTTTCCGTTACATAAAAATAGCAATATAGCAAGCAAACCATAATCTTGAAGAACTTCGTTTTTAACCGGAATGAAAAGTTGTAAGGCTGAAAGAGCACATCAGACTTCGTAACTATATAATAATAATCATAAATACAGTGGTACAACAAAATAATCCCAAAGAGGGTTGATGTCAGGCAGGCGGCCGATAGTAAAAATTAAGCCAAATCATATACCACAACATGACAAATATGTTGTACCGACCCTACTTATGTGGGATAAGGGTAAGAAGAAGAAGAAGAATGATCATATCAATGATGAAGTCGATAATACGGTGGACAGTTCAGGACCCTTACAGTGTAATGGGTACCATCTTAAAAGTATATATGCGTTTCTTATCCGTAGCTTTTATTATCAAAGATAACGGACTGTGCAAAAATATGGAGATCACGATTGTCTGTACAAACTTAGATGTGTTATTGTGATAAATGGTGACAGCATTAGTTAGCATTCCTGTTTTTAATAATTGCTATACTCGTACCGATGCATGTTGACGTACATAATGTTTATAATAATGATAGAGTAAATGAACCGTCTGTTATTGTAAAGTGTTGTATTACTTGCGCGAACGCAAACACTTACTTGTCCCCCCTCTCCACTCTCAACACACCGTAGTCTCATCAAAAGCTGACTTCACAGTTGGTGTCACTTTACCGAGCGCTATTATTTTGTTGTCGTTGCATTTTGATGGCATCAATAAATTATAATCAATTAAGCAATTTCTAATTAGGAAAGAAAAATATAAATATATATTCTAAAGATGATAAAACCCATAACATTCTATTCGTCAATTAGTGGATGCGTACGTAAAGAGTTCATCGATGTTACTGTATTAGAAGCAAATTAAATACAACATATACGAAGCAGAAAGGGGTCATTCAAGTACATATTATAATAAGGTTTATTAGGTGGGTGGTAGAGCCACGCTGTAGCTATTACTGGTTTCAGCATGAATAGGTCGGCTCGCCCGGGGTACCACCACCCGACCCACAGAAAACTGACATGAAGTAACAGTGCTTGCATTGTTGCGTTTCGTTCGGTTAGTGAGGGCGCCGGAAGACCACTTCCCCTCCCCCCTTCCATCTCCCCCAAACACAGGCTGGCAACACACTTGCGACTCCCCTGGTGTTGCAAGTGTTTATGGACGGTGGGGATCACTTAACGTCAGGTGATCCCCTGTTCGTTTATCTCCTATAATACAAAAACAAAATTACGTAAGCACTAAGACTGGGTGATCTTTGATTTGCTTTTGACGACATAAGGGTTGAGGGATCTGGATCGGTAGATCTGACATGTGAGGAGCACGATCTTATCCACAGACCTACCATCGCCCTAGTAACGACCCACTATAGTACTAAATTAATTCCTCTGTAGACTATAAATTCCTTATTTCCAGACTTCTTAATTGCTGACCATGAATTAATAAGGAAACCGAAATAGACTAATAATACCTATATAAATGTTTACATAAGCACGGGAGTAAGAGTACTGTTTAATTTTGCTGATCAGGTAAGGGGCGGCCTAAAATTACAAAAAAATCTGCTTACGTAATACTTTACGACCCTAAAGAAATTGGGATATGCTACGAAAATTGTTCAAATACCCTAGAAGACGCCAAGTTATACTATTGTTGCTTGACGCCAATGGACTTCAGAAACAACTTAATTTATTAATTAAGGAATAACAATAATACTGTATTCAGAAAATGGATAAATTTAAGAATGAGTATATCAGAGGAAGTTGAAAAGCATCAGTGACAGAGAAATTGAGAAGTAAAAGGTTAGCATGGTATAGGAGCACGGTTCGCCGCTGCTTCTGAATGAAGCGAGGGAGAGACTTCACGACATCTCCCAGAGGTGAGGGTCCCCGTATCAACATCTTCGGGTAGACCCAAGCGCGTGACCAGGGTTAGTGGAAGTATGCTTGTCGTGCACCCACAACTCTGGTCAACTCACGCGCATGGCGGCCCAGGGGTTTTAGCGTATAGGAATCCGGCATAACCCTCTCGCTGTCCCCCGGCAGTGGGAGGTGTAACCCGTGTAGCATTTTCCCTGGTAAAAAAGGCATGTCATGCCATGAATCCATGTAACTACAAATGTTTTAAGTATGATGGTGGACGGATATAGGAGTAGGGGAAGACCAAAAAAGGTATGAATGGATTGTGTGAAAAATTATGTGTATAATAGATGTGAATGCTGACATGATATCTGACATGGGAGAATGGAAAAGAGAAACATGTTCTAGCGACCCTACTTAAGTGGAGTAAGAAGATGAGTGTATTCAGATCAAGTATGAGTACTTACCACCGTTGTTGGGCCAAGTTTCATTGCATATTTAAAGGATAACCGTGAAGAGAAAGAGCCATTGAGTGTACAACCGACGAGAGGCCGGCATGACAGCGGCGACCGGCGATGGATAGTGTGTCACTCGGTGGTCGCCATTGTTTCTGAAATGTACTGTGCTTACCATCAGGCACAGTGAAGTCACTTTGCCGTGCTACAATAAAAAAAAACGAATAAGGTAAAATTCAACGTAATATTGTTGTGTAGAGTTTAAAAAACTGTCACTTTTAAAATAGTTGTACTAGCGGTTATTTAGCATTGCGCTTTTTAGAGTATAGCTACACGTGTTCCCTTTCCGAGTGCTTGAATACGACATTCTTCAACCAATGCATGTTGTCAGTGACGGGTTATGGTACTGAGACGTTGTCGCTAACTATAGGCTTCATAAGCTCAAGGTCATTCAGTGAGGACTCTCTGAGTGGTTTCTCTTCGTGATCAAATCAGAAATTAGGACATCCTTAGGAAAACTGAAATTACTGTCACAGTTCATCGAATAGCATAGCTAATACAATTGATAACAGCTCAAAAAACTGTTAGCCGGTGAGTAAAAACATTCTAGAATGGTGGCCACGTACCAGAAAACGTGGGACTGGCCCACGCTAGATGGACGAATATTGTGATGATTGCGGAGAAACGTTCATTACAAATGACACAAAGCCGCACGATGTGAAGAAAGTTTGGTGAGGCCTATATCCACCAATGGATGTCGGTAAAGGAGCTGCCGAACTGGCACTACGTCTACTCCCCAGCAGGTGTCGGCCCCTCATAAGGGGCCTCGTCGCGGTCGAGGAGTCAGAATCGTAGACCCCTCAGGGGAGGGCGAGAGTTGTCCTTCCCGACTATCGTGGGAGGCGCATCGGCACAATGCCTGATATGCCTGAATGCCTGATATGCCTGAATGCCTGATGCGGTCACTGATAGTTGGAGAGGAATTATATCACACGAATCGCCATTCAATATGTACTCCTTGAATTTGGAAATAAAATACTTATGTTTAACATCGTACAGTGTCTAATCTGAAAAACCTCAATTCCAAGCAAATCCAAACAAGACACTTAGCATATCAAAAGTGACCTTTCCTGCGCATGAGTCACTGTTGTTTGTCTCCTTACATTTATAACTTGTAAATAAGTAGGTACGAACTAAACTCGGCAGTTGTTCGTAAACATGGACGGACGCTTCTTTGTTATTGTTCGCTATAAAGATTTCATCAACTTGGTAATTATTTCAAAGTTTAGCTTTTTCATGAAAACGGAAATGTAAAAATGTATTGTATGTTATAATGTACATTTATCGAGACGAAAGCGTAACAGACAAACAAACTAACAATCGTATCCATAATATTAGAATGGATATAGAAATAATGCAGGTAGGCGTTATTAAGATTTTATATTTTTATATATAAATTTCTTCTGTACGTGTGTACTGAACTCCTCCTAAACGGCTGGACCGATTTTAATAAAACTTTGTGTGCGTGTTCCAGTGGATCCGAGAATGGTTTAAATGCACAATTGGACCCGGTAGGTGGCGTTGCGGTTGACTTTTAGGATTTTTATTTTTAATTATCAAGGCAAAACAAAGTCTCCCAGGTCCGCTAATTTAATATAATATGCTTTTAAAATAAATAAAAATTATAAAGTACTTTAAATATAGAATACCAAACCTAGGGCATATGCACTAGCTAATTGAAGAGTAAATTACTAAGTTTTTTTAAGAAGCGTTTACCTCAGTTACTAAGAATTGCAATATAAACTAGTGAGTTTTCTCAATGGTAGTGGCTTTCTACACTTTTTATTGTGTATCATCTATTGCATTCCCTTAAAGTTTTTATTATTATATATTAACACATTTTATTAATAATTGAATACTTCATTTTACTTCCGTAGTAAAAAAACTATTGTTAATCTTTTTGTGTGAAATGTTATAACTGATTTTAAACATTATGATAATATACATATTATATCAAATTCGTTTTCCAAAGTGGTTCAAATAGATTGTAAAGTTAGTGTCAAACAGCCAAACAAAAAAGCGTAAATACCGAAGCTTAAAAGCTTTTTGAAATTCTGTACGACAATTTTTGCTGTGACGAAGAGTGATGGAAGTAAACACTGTGTCTCGTAGAGTGTTGAAAACACTGGTTCAGTACCTGGACGGTCAACCACCTGAGAAAGCGTGACGTTGGCATCTTTAATGGTGGTAGAGCTACGCTGTAACTATTACTAGTTTCAGCATGAATGGGTCGGCTCGCCCGGGGTAGTACCACCCTCTCATAGAAAACCGACGTGAAGTAACAGTGCTTGCATTGTTGCGTTTCGTTCGGTCAGTGAGAGCGCCGGAGGCCCACCTCCCCTCCCCTCTCCTCTTTCCTCTCCCTCTCCCTCCCCTAACCCTTCCCCCAAAGGATGGCAACGCACTTACGACTCCTCTGGTGTTGTTAGTGTCCATGGACGGTGGTGATCACTTAACATCAACTGTTCGTTTGCCATCTATGAGATAAAAAAAAAAATTGTTGTATTTAATTCATTTAAACATTTTCCTGTATTACAAAAATTTCATTTCTATCATGTGTCTTTACGACATACCCTATTTTTTTATGTGTATAATACCACGGTTCATCATTGACATTACAGTAAAACTATTGGGGGTGAAACTAGTATGAAGTGAGCAAATATTATTATTTACCTCGACTAATCCTTAAATCTCATATCTTCATGAAGACAAGCAACGAGGTATAGAGTTTCATGTCATTAAAATGGTTCTTCAATTGACGTCTTAAAAATTTGCCGTTTTTCCTTCTCCTCGCTGCTTCCAAATCGTGTCAGCCCAGATCTGTTTGGATGGAATATCCGCTGATTTATCTGAGTAGTTTCATCAGAAGCATGTTCTCTTAATATCTAGCAGACTCGGAATTCTAACCTGAGTATGACATATGCATGCCCCCAGCCGAACTATACCAACTTTATAACGTGCAACGTCAGCCATTTATGAAATATTATTTGATCTCAGGAAAGGATTCAATATCATCTTAATGTCCAGCATAGATGTATCCAAATGCCATATACCTAGTCTTGCCATAAATAATGAAACAGAAAAAAAAATTATTGCAAAGAACATTTATTACTTTTACAGTGTCTTAGTTTAATACATAAATATAAAACAATTTAAAATATAAAAAACTTATTCGCAGTGGTCTCCATTGGCTGCAATACAATCCTTTAAACGTTGAGGCCAGTTGTCAATAGAAGCACACACTCTTTTCATGGGAAAATTCTTCACTGCTAATCGTACGGATTGTTTTAGGGAATCCAAATTATCATGGCATTTAGAGCAAGCCGTACTCTCGAAAACTGATCATAAATCATAATTCAGCGGATAATCACCAGACGACGGCCAGTCTTCAGCTCTGGTGAAATACGAAACGTTCGTTTCCAACCAAGACTGCGTAGATCGAGCTTTATGACCCGGCGCCGAGTCTTGCTGGAAGGACCATTCTTGGTTGTTGAACATGGCGTTGTTAAGGGGCTTCACTAAGAATGGTATCTTGATACACTTGTGCCGATGTTTTGATACCTTTCTCACAAAAGTATGGCTCACTCACTTCTACAAGCTAATACCCCACCAAACCATCACTGAGGTCGTATAGTGCCCACGTTGCACTCTGTCAACTAATGGGGAAGCTTTCTTAGAGCTTTGAGCATAAATACGGTTATTTTGTTTGTTAAAATGTTGTTTAATTGTAAAAAAAAATCTAAACAAAATTTTTCTGTGACTTCCCTTTGCGTACCGCTTCAGTAGTTATTTCGATTTTACCACCCTATTTTTTTTAAGTTATCAGTTAAGAAATGATCAGTACGTCTCTTACAGACTGCAAGTCCTAAGTCATTTTTTAAAATACGCGACATGGTTCTTGGTGCTATCTTCATCTCCCGAGATAAAGTCTTTTTGCTTTCGGACAGGATTTCTTCAAATTCTTTCCCTTACTGCTTTGGCTACCTTTTTCGTACGAATACTACGTAGACGGCCAGATCTTTTTCTGTCACAAACAGAGGGTCTCATTGTACCTATTAATAGTCCGGTACGCAAAGATTTTACTAATACCAAGCGTATGGAGAGTTTTAAATATTGCATTTGGCTCAATACCTACTTTGTGTAAAGCAATCACAGCGATTCGGTTCTCTTTATCACCCCATTCCATTTTAATATCGCAAAATATTGTACAATGTATTGGCGCCAAAATGAGAAAACTCAATGAATAATCATATAAAAATGTCAGATTCCAAATTCAAATGTAATATTTTGTTATTTTTAATTGTAACACTATTTATGGCCAGACTAAGTATACCATGTTTGATGCAGTGCGTCATAAAAAATTGAAAATTGTAAAATACTGAAAAATATTTTGAACCCTCTCTCATAGTGCATTCCTTAAATATTATTTGGTTATGATACAGGATCCTTGAAATTAATAGCGAACAAGAATTTCCGTAGCTCAACATAAAGTTAACGATTACCGATTGAATCTGTAAACGGCGATCGACGTTGTTTTTAGACTGTACCATACATACTAAGTTGCTTATTTATACCGACGAGTAAGTGATTTTATTGAGATGGATGCTAAATAAAAAATAATATAACTGTTCAAGATTTAACAATCGATATAAATATATATATACAGTAAAAAATAGTAACCCAAATACAAACCTCTTACTCGGCAATTCACCACTTTTCAAACTCGGACACTTATGCAGAGCATTTTTAAGTGTGTGATCATAAATTCCCATACCATTGTAGTGTTGTCAGTTTAGAAACAAAAATTACCTAACGCAAAATTATTCCCATTAATGAAAGAATATATTTTCAACGTTTCGTTTAGCAGATTATCCGCGTAGCGTCTACGAAACCGTAACTTTGTACGGAAGTCGTGAGGTACAGTTGGCAACATCGAGCCATGACGTCAATGTCACTTACGTGTTTGTTGATTAGTATTCGCTTGCAATTACTCTTATCTTGTGGAAGCCACTTCGATACTTTGTTTAAAATATTTTTAAGTCACGGTGTTCTTAGCATTGGTTATAAATAATTTTAGTTGCGAAAGACGAGAGCCTTTAGAAGTTGACCTGCGGTTAACAGTAAATCGTTTCGTTTTTATTGATATGTTAATTTACGTTCGATATACCTTCTATGAGATATATTCCCGTGTTATACATTATACAATATATACTTAATCATTTGTTATTTACTGGACAATTGGAATCTATCATGTTTTTACCCGATGTCTGTGATGTCAAAATCAACTATGGTTATAAAAAGATTGTTATCATAAATATTATGATCATAAGAGGTAATTTTATAAAAAAATATAGTAAAGGAAGAGGTTACAACACAACATTTATTAGGAGATAATTATGACTTATAGTACCCTTATACGTATATCGATATTTAACACCTAGATACAGAACTGCTGAACTGATAATTATGTTCAAAAGACAAAAATCAGTTATGTGGACGAATCGAATCCTTGACGTATCGACACTTTTTTTTTCTCAAACTGATTACGCTATTGACCTAGCAAGGTCTTAACAGCTTCACTGAACTACTAAGGCGAGCGCTTAAGGCACTCTGTCGATTTTATTTGACAACTAGCCCAAGGGTGCGCGGCGCACCTCGGCTACATACATGCAATTCGCGACCTATCTGAGCGAACATAAGCTTAACTACATATTTATACTTATATGAGTTATTGAAACATATATATGTACCAAGCATACATACCTCAACAACTCTTATATGTATTTTGTTTCGGATAATTTTTTTCTAAACTATTTCAGTTTGATAAGGGGAAAATAATAAAACCCTTCAACATTCATATGTAAGCATATGTGCGTGCACGTGTGTGGAGGTGTTATGTATAATGTTGTTGCAGTGACGTAAGATTTTGTGTCACTGTATTCACGCGAGCAGCGTACTCAAGGGCTCCACGCCGGGGGAACGGACCTAGGTTTGAGCCGCTGCCGAGGGGGGGCCAAGTCTGGTGTGCGGGAGCCAAATTTACCCGCAGACCAGGGCGGCGTCATCTGTGGTTACGCGGGCGTGGGCGTGAACACGCTCTGTTTGGAGAGACAGGCTGGTACTGATTGTTCACTGCCGTTATTTCATCGGGAGGATCGGTAAGAATATGTCGCGGACATCTTTTGTGGCACGTAGCGTTAGGTATGGTTTCGTAATTCGTGGCGGCTACCACTAACGGACTGAGGACGTATCGACTCAGTAGTAGAATTTACTACCACTGTACCACGCACTGTCAATTTCACGTGAACAATGGAATAATAGCAATACATAGCGTAAATTTGTGTTGTTATGCCAGATTAACGTTTTTTTCATTTATAATCTATCCCAAATTATTTACATATGATTACTGTTGAACTGCACTTAGTGTTTTTTTTTTCGAACTGACTACGCTATTGACCCTGCAAGGTCTTAACAGCTTCACCGGACTACTAAGGCGAGCGCTTAAGGCACTCAGCCGACTTTATTTTGACAACTAGCTCAAGGATGCGCGGCACACCTCGGCTTTGGCTGTTGCCTGATACATGCAATTCGCGACCTATCTGAGCTAAGCTAACTATTCATACATATATGAGTTGTTGAAACATATATGTGTACCAAGCATACATACCTCAATAACCCTTATATATATTTCGTATCGGATAATTGGAATTGCACTTAGTGATTATTATATAAGTGATAATTTATATTATGTTGATGATCTCACAGTTTAAGGCAAGAAAATAATTCTAACTCACGTTTAAATCAGAGAGCTTACACATCACTGCCATAGTTCCTTTGGATCGAAAGCAGCAGTATTCACGCTGCCTGTTTCGGTCCGAACGGTGGGTTTGGTAATACTTTCTTGCACATAAAGGAGGAACTAACTTCCTCAGAAGGTATAATCAGATATATAATAATAATTTGCGAGACAGAATTATATTAATTATAACAAGCTATCTTCTTATATCTATACATATAATAAAAATGTAAATCTAACGTGTTTTTAGATTTTTGTGAAAAAAATGATTGCAGGTGTCTAGGAATTAAGTAATAAAATACATTTCAATCATTTTTAGAAATGTCTGTCTGTCTATCTGTCTGTTTGTATGAACACGCTTCACTGCTAAAGTACTGGGTTCACAATAAAACCCCACCAATAAATACATAAAGCATGTCCGGGGAGTAACTTAGTATTTGTTTCATTAAAATCGGTCCACTCTATCAAAAGTTGTTGTAATTTGAACGACGGCTCGAATTAAGTATGAGAGAAGATTTAGTAGTAATCTATACTATAGATTATATATATCTATATCTATAGATACTATTCTAGAGCTGAAGGGTTTGTTTGTTTGGTTGAACGCGCTAATCTCAGGAACTACTGGTCTGATTTGAAATTGTGTGGTGCGCATGCGCAGGAGAGGAGAAGTAAAGTTTATTTTTGCTTTCAATTTTTTATGGTTTTTCCTCTGTACATAATATATGTTAAGGTAAACAACGCAGAGGAAATTGTATCAGCCTGTAACTAATAATTTTTCACACTTATAAATTTTGATTTTTTCGGATATGGAATCTTCAACATGGCATTAAAGGTTCCTGAGATGTGATCCTCAACTATACTGTGATTACAACTGAGTGGAATATAGTTCTCTCTATACCAGTTAAAAAAAAAATCATATGTGTCGCTTTTTTAAATATTATTAGCACAATATATTAAGTAACAATACGCCTAAAGGTATTATTATTATCTATACTAATATTATAAAGAGGTAAAGTTTGTGAGTTTGTGACGTTGTAAGGGGTAATCTCAGGAACTACTAAACCGATTTGGAAAGTTTTCAGTGTTATATAGCTTAATTATCAGGGAAGGTTATAGGCTATATATCATCACGCTAAGACCCATAGGAGCGGAGCAGCAATGTAGAATGTTGCAAAATCGGGTTATTTTTTCCTTTTCAGAGCTTCCGCTGCGTTTTAGCGCAAAATAACCATTCCACGTGTACGAAGTCACGGGCAGAAGCTATTAACTGATTATATTATCTATACTAATATCACAGGGAGGTAAAGTTTGTGAGGTTGTAGGGTTAATATCTGAGGAGTCGGAGAAAAAATGGTAAAACGTTTCTTACGAACGCTGCCTTTACGATGAGAGGTATATGACTGAGTTCTAGAAAAAAGTTGTAGCTTGATAATGCCAATTACTGCCCAACGAAGTGGGCACGGGTCAGCTACGAAGGGTGCGTATACTTAGAAATAGACTGGTTCTCAAAGTTCTTGGCGATGGAAAATATATTTATAGATGCTCTGTGACTAATTCTCACTTATGTTTAGTGGACTGCCAGAAGAAAGCCAAAGAATGCTCGTAATATAAAATGGTAATTTCTTTCACGTAAGCACAGTTTAATTACATTTATTTGTAGAACGTAATTCGACGCGAAATAATACAACATCAAAACGTGCAATAATTAATAATAAAATTTATTATCCTAATCCTAGCTAATATTATAAATGTGAAAGTTTGTTTGTTGCACTTTCATACCGTAACTATTCAACCAATTATCAGGAAATTTCATCGGCTGAGTGCCTTAAGCTCTCGTCTTAGTAGTCCGGTGAAGCTGTTAAGACCTTGCTAGGTCAATAGCGTAGTCAGTTCGAACAAAAAAATCATGAAATTTTGCATACATGTATTCAGGGATACAGAAAAATAATATAATTCTATAATAATAGGCTACCTTTTAACCAGAAAAGGATATATCAAATGCGAGCGAAATCATATGGTGCGCGAAGACGCGAGCAGAATCTAGTCTCAAAATAAAATTTCGGACTTCATAAATTTGGCAAAACAGCTTTATTTCAAAATCCTTTATAGATTTAGCCATTGACGACAATTTCATCTGATGTTAGGTGGTGATGCAGCCGAAGATGCTGGAACATGGTCGAGGCTGCCTCTTCTAAGCTGCTAAGCCCATGCAACTTACTTAAATGGGCATTAAAATGTTTTACCATTGCTTTATCATTTATTCACAATGTTTGAATTCAAAACCACGTCAATGCTTTCACAGTGGTCATTACTTTTATGGAAATTGAAATTCAGGCAGACCTCGAGACAAAAATTATGTTGTTAGTTGGATAGTTCCATAGAAATAAATTTGCAGCATAATAAGGACAGATCGCTACGTTGTTGCAGAACACTTTGTTGTTCAAAAAACTTAATATTCCTTTTCGTTCCAAATTTCTGGCATTCTTCTGAGCAAAGGCTTTCCTGTGCCACCTTAAGGTAAATCAGAAGGAAAAGATACACTAGATGCATACATCGATACATCGATAGCAGTTGTTCGCCTAACTACTCGATTATATTATTGTAAATGAAAACTATAAATATAAATTATTAATTACTAGTTAAGAAAATGAGACCAAATCTTCCCTTTACCGTACGAACATATAATAAAATAAATGACTATTTATTATATAATAATATGGCATTGATGACTAGGAATTGCGATCTGATATCGATTAAATGAATAATCAATTTTTAGACATAGAAAAATAGATTAATTTTATCGATTTTAAAGATCGAATCGATCTCTGATACTATAACATCGTGGTTCGATATTTTTGTATGTAAATAAAAATAAAACTCTAAAAATAATCAATAATTTAAAAAATATCTAAAAAATGGCTCATTGAAGGAAAAAATAAGTTGATCGAATCTTGGATAATGGATTCTCTAGTCCACGATATTTCATGAGTCGATTCCACACATCACGATTCGTATCGAACTAAAAATCGATTATTTTGCGAAGAGTCGCCATCCCTACTGATGACTGAACTATGTCAGCACTCTCAAGTAAATGTGACTTTGAATTATTTCTTGCCCTTAAACTGTGAACTTAAATCATCAATATATATAATCAATTAATGCAGATCAACTGTGACCATAGATAAATAATTTTAAATTTATTTTCTAATGCTCTTGGATAGATTACAAATTTAAAAAAAAACATTATTAATCTGGCACGGCTCTATATATTACTTTTATTCCGTTGAATAATGAAACAGACTGAACAACTGAACGTCAATCTGTCTGTTATGTCAATACTTTTTAGGATCTTCCTACTGTCTTTTGTTTTGATCATTTTTTTGCGCACAGATTTTTAACTCAAAATTTTTAATTATCCGAAAAATTCATAAAAACTTGTGTCTTGACTATTAGAAACAGCTAAAACAAAACTAGCCAAATATGTGAGGCTGTTCTGAAACGATGCGCTTACATACATACATTCGGTTATCGAATTTTATCTAGATAGATTTAATTCTAGTTTCTCATAATTCATGGTCACTCTTTGCAGAAGCATTTTAAATGTTTATTTGTTGTATTAAATAGTTGAGTTATAACAAAACGGTTACTGTGTATATACTCTCCGTGTTCGAATATCTTCACACACCAACTGGCATGGTAATCCGTTGAACTGTGTAGAAGTTGAAGCACTACAGCGCCACCTAATGACGTGGTATTGTAAAATTGATAATGTGAAAAGATTCTATATAAAAAAAACGCTTAGGCGTGCCAACATTCATGGTGATCATTCAAACAGTCTAGGAGTTTATCGACCTCAGAAATATATAAGACCGATATCTATTTTTATTTGCCTATATATTTTAAATACGTATATGATAAATAACAAACTGTAGCATTATAATTATTAATATATTATAAAGCCATTTGTTAATTATACTTTTAGGCTGTAGCGACCAAAGCAATCCCGTACGAATAGCCAAAAGGCGCCGCACCGCGTCGCGTCGTCTCCTTATAATTTTGCGTTTTTATCGAGTCGAGACAATGCCATCGTAGCACTCCGAATGTTTTCCTACAACGCTTTATCTCTGGCTCTATACTCTTTGACATTTAGTGATGTACACAAATCCAGTAAATTAAAATCAACCTTATATTTCCAACAGAAAGACCGGAATCCAATGGCATAGTCTCGTTGAAATTTTGGGTATCATTAAGCGGCTCCGAATTTGGGGTTTTAATAAACAAATTATAGCGAATTTAAGAAATTGAAAATATAAAAAATGTTCATAATTATTTCAATGTTATTATATAAAAGCCTAATTAGAATGCAATAATAATGGTCTAATGCCTAAATTATTTAGTAAGTACGTTGGTATGTTAGCCATCATAATTATGTCTATTATTAGACAAAAAATAGGAAGTATGCAGTGTTATTTAGAGCCTCGTAAAGAAATAAGCCGCTCTAATACGGAAACTAGTACAAGTGTGCATTTGGAAATGGTGTGTAGTCAAGGCTGGTGTATATTTCGGCAGTGTACATGTGAAATGCGGGCGCGCGACGGACGGTGCGGCGGTACGACGTCGTCGTTGTCGCAGCGATTGTCAAACCGGCGGTCGCTGACGCAACACGCGACCCCTTTGTCCGGCCCCACGGACTCCGGCGGAATGTCCGCGGAGTCGGCCTCGCCTGCGCCGCGTCGCGCTGCTGTCCGCGCTCGAGTAATTACGAATGTCAAATGTTATCGCACGCAACCGTCCACCGCGCCGTCCGCACTCCGCTGCGCCGCTCTTCATAATAATAAAACCTGATATTTAAAACGGAACGTCCTTCTAACGCCGTGTAGTTGCGCCGACGCCAATCTACGATAATAATAAGCTGGCTACCTAGAAAGCGTTGCGCTATAGCGCTTTAAAATCCACTATGATTAAACGTTCAAAGTTACGAAGCGCTGCAGCGCTGCCGAGTGAGACACGTAGCGCTCACATAAGTACGGCCAGTTCTATGCGCGCCTGTATAGCTATTAAATGTATATAGAATATATAGTAGTAATCGCTCGACGCAGCGGTATTATGTCGGAAATATACCGGCCGCGCCGCGCCTCAAGCCGATTCACCGTTTTGGTATTTAGTTTGTATGGAAGACTTAAATTCGATTTTTTGAAGTAGTTAAAAGGGTTATTGGTTTTGTTCTTTTGGTAAAAAACAAAGTACAAAATAGGCCTTCCTTGAAGCCGTGTGGGGTATGTCTAAGACATCAACTTTGAAAAAAAATTATGTGTTTCAATTTTATTATATGGTTTTGTTTTCGGCTATATTAAACAAACTAAACTGTATATATGTGGTATATATTAACTGCATACGTTTTTATAATTTTATTTCTTATTATCGTCATATAAATACTAATCTAACAAGAACAACAACACACAGAGGACATTTATTTAACAAGTTAATAAATACGATTAATTATGTTAAAGTATAACATTTTCTAAAGCATATATCTAAGAAAACAAATTGAAAATGGCTAATTATTGTACATTTCAGTAAATATATTGTTTTATTTTCGTATATTTAAAAAAAGTGTGTGTATTTTTTTGTACACGCTTTAGAAGTTATACTTCTTTGGCATAACAAGGTCAAAATCTTTTCAAAAATTTTATCTTTCGCCTTATTCTACGTTTGTAGAAAAAACGACACTAACAACAGAAAAAAGGTATTTAATACATTGAAAGTTTTAGAAAGAAATACAAACAACAAATACAAAAACAACAAAATGTTGACTATAGCTAACTTCAGGGTGTCGGTTTTCGTGACGGTGTGCGAGCGCATCGTAAAAATTTACTCTCATCATTTTTCCCTAACGCGCCAAAAGAAGTGTAACTTCAAAAATTCGCTGATTGTACCCATAGTTATAGATATAACAAGTCATGATCAGCTACAATGAGATATTCTATAAATATGTTTTATAAATATCGATATCAATAAGTTTTACCTCATCAATTACTTTTATTGGTATACATTACAAGTTTTTAATCAATATATCTCTATAAATACACATAAATTAAAATTCTATGAATCATCAAAATTGTTGCAACTGTAACTCATTATACTGTTGATAATAATTAAAAGACATACAAGAGTACATTTTTTTTCCTTTTTATTTTCCCAGTTTAGTGAAGATTCACTACATATCAGATATTTTGCATGACTTACATGTGCTTATTCGACCTAATAAGCGTTGTTTACTTATTCTGGTCAAGAATTATTTTGTTAGTGAAGTTTGTCAGTCCAAAGAATACTTTCCAATCTATGCTACATAATCTTTTTTTTTTTAAACATTGTCTGTTATAATCACAAACTATCTTGCATGTGTGGATTTTACTTATAGGTTAATAATAAAATCTGTTATAGGCAAACAAGGTTATCATTTTAAAATATAAAATAACATATATCTATAACGCATAATAGTCATGTCTAAATATCACATAAAAAAAAATAAACTCAGAATTATCTTTATCGAGTTAAAATTTACTAGTGTTAAACGTGTATAGTGGAGTAGTTTGTCAATATATGTAAATTGCTCATACGTATCAAGAGCGAAATTTTCCTTCTTAGAAATTCCGTCTGTTCTTCTCTTCCTTAATCCCATCCAACATAAAGTATCTTATATTAGATAAGACCTCGATATTCTAATTTTATTAAAATCGGTAGATTGTCGAAAATATAAGATTTATAAAAATATTTGAATTTTGTACGTAGTACGACATGTTAATTGTACTTTTTATTAACACCTTTTCATCAAATGACATCTTTTATTTGTGGTTCAGACTAATGTGACTATAATATTCACATATATATATTAAGCATAAAAAAATCAATTGTAACAAATATTGTAGTGTAACAAATAAATAACATTTATAAAAAGAATTGAAACAAAGAAAGTTTTAAATAAATAATCGGCTTGAAGCGTTGCGCGTCCCTTCGTCAGCTATAGCGTGGCCTTATAGATGGTTGTTTGCGCTCACAGAGTGCGGTGAACAGCGCTCACCGGCGTCGCGTTTGTGGGAGTGTATACTTACACGAGCACACTAACGCGAACGGTGCACACAGCCGCAGCCCGTGTACGGGTGCGTTCCGAAACCGCTCTCTATTCTATCTATGCGAAGGCGTCGTATAGCGGGCACGCTCGGGGCGAGGAATTTAGAGGCGGGGGTCGTATCGTTAATTGTTATGAAGTTGATTTCGGTCCTGAAATTCCGAAATAGGTATTTTGAAATAACGCCTCCTTTTCGTCAACGACATTTCGCTACACCTACTTATGATTATGTTAAAGTTGAAGTTTTTTTGTAAATTTAGAAACGGTTTTGGATTGTTTATCATTCTTTCTTCAACCATTTAAATGAAAGGCTAAGTTGGAGTAACTAATGTTTTTTAAATGATATTTATTTAAAAATAGTTTTAGTTTATCCAATACAAAATTCAGTATGTTGGAATATGAATTATTGTCTTCGGGATTTCGCCCTCACTTTTCAACTATAAGGCTTAGGCAAATACATACGTTGCACGAGACCTTATTGGTTGTGACGTTATCACAGCGTGATAACAATGTGAATTGGACTGTTATGAGTTTATATAAGGGTTATATCTGCCCGGCGTTAGCAGGGACGGCCGCGAAACAAGTTCATGTTTAGTGAATTTAAACTACGCGGGGGTCTGGGGTCACGGCAGACACGGACTCAAACTGTATTTTATATTTGTTTTTCTTTATTACTCTAAAATAATTCATTGCATTGGTTTTTTTCCTGTACATACATATGTTTATTTATAATAATAAACACGAATAGTTTAAAGCTAGTGTTTGTTTTATGTCAACGTGAAATACTAAGTTGATACTAGTGCATATCTACATATTTACGTCATCGTCCGATGGCCGCCGACATGGGCAACTTTAACTCTTTGTAGATTTTAGTCGTAACAATACTCTTTATTCTTTATTGAAAAGCAAACTTCTTTAGGCGCGTTCGCGTTTCGCGTCATGACATGCTACGTAAGCATAACCGGCCGTATTGCGCTTGCGCGGTTTGCGGCAGACTAGCGACGCCGAGTATAGGGGCCCGTGCACATGTTATATTAATATTTTGCAGTTCATCATACGTTTGATAGATTAATAGACTATATAAAAATGTATATAATTTTTTCTCCGACTGCTAATAGATATGAAAACCACACTAATGTTAATAAATTTCAATAAACAAACTCTGAAATATCGTCATTAACACTATAATTGATATGAAAATTCATATAAGAACACATTTATTTCAATTTTGAGTTTTCACTTCTGACGGTAGTCCTTATGACTGCCTCGATTTTTTTAAATTATTATTTATTCTGCAAATACCTTTACTATATATCCTTCGCATAATCGTTACTGAAAAAATTGTATGCCTTTTTTAAAAATTCGTTTGTTTTTATATATATTTATTCATTACGCTATTATTAATAGATTTAGTATTGTAGATTGAGCTATATCGAATTCGTGTATTGGTTCAAAATTATAAAAATAACAGTCCTGGTAAGTCCAATATTGGTATAGTATGTTGATAAGATAGACGGCAAATCATTAATACAGTGACGTATTATCAATGTTATCTAGGTTAACAGTCAGTACCGTTTTTCAGTCCTTCTATGTTCAGCCTCAAGTAGGACGTGAAGTCTGTAAGACCTTGGGAATTTGTTCACTTGGATATCTTTAAGTTTGTTATCAACTTGTCTATAAACTTATAGTACGAATGTATAACAGCGCCTACCTGATACCATATTGATAGACTAAAAAAACTGAATAAAACAATGAAATATATCAAATAGGATATGGAGTATATCGAATAGAATTTGACGCCAATATAAGTTTTCTTATACTGGTTGTACGTATAGAATAATATAACTATATTTTAGAAAATTAATAAAAAATATCCGCAGTCAAATACAGTGTAAACTCTTCATAACGCTGGTCGTCATAACGTCCGGTGAAGCTGTTTAGACCTTGGTAGGTCAATAGCGTAGTCAGTTCAAAAAAAAAGTCATAACGAAAACCTTTCTATAACGTAGAAATTATTAGAATTTGATCGGTTTACCACAAAACAATGATTCGTTCTCTTACCTCCTTGGAACGAAAACTCTTAACGAAAAATATGCTCGGACCCTTGAAAATCGTTATAAAGGCCAGTGTAGATAAAATCAAAAATTGGGTAATTCTAACACCAGTGTATCCATGTAGACTATTTAAAAAATTGGACTATGTCTGGCCTGTATGATAATATCTGGCATTATGGAAGAGATATTAAGCACTTTAGTTGAAATCAATAAATAGATACTAAGAATAATCTTAATTTTCCTTAATCTTAATTATGTATGGTACAAAAGAATTTGCCCACGAATTATTTAACTAATTGGAGTATCTTAGAGTAGATTTTTTCTCATTTTCTATTTAGCTTATGTTTCATTAATTTACCTCATCTTATAATTTAAAAAAAATAATAGGAATGAGAAAAAGTATTGTTTTTAACTCGATGACTCCATCATTGAACCCGCCAATTTAAGAACGCGAGCCATGTTTAAAAAATAGAGCCAACTCAGATCCAACTAATTGATATTGCCTTGAGTGATAAAATACATTGCGCATAATGTACTAATATGTTTTCAGTGCGTCACTCCGTAACGTCCAATGTACACTAATAACGTCTGGTAGCCATCTGGCAACAGCATGGGCCGAAAAAGGTGTCATTCCCCTTAGCTCCGTTCGCTTCGACTTTACTACTATCATTCAAAGTCGACTCGGTTTGTGCTCGATTGACAAGAAAACAATCTACTATTAGTTTTAGACTCGAACCAAACTCGCAAATTCCTTGGTCAATTTTAAGTAATTTGGTATTTATAGACTTTTATGAAAAATATTTATGAGAACCATAATTGACATTTTGGTTTTCCTTTGCACGTATTCTTTAATGCTGTATTTAACTATTCTTATTTAGGTTCACTCATTGATATACAAAAACCACACTTAACGTCTCACAGCCGGCAGACAAAAATGAGTGCATAATTTTGGATTATGCGTCATTTCAAAAACTCTCGCGACGCTTACCTCCTTGTAAAAACAACTTGAAATCATTCAGGTAAGGTTGAATTTGTAATATCATGAGTTTATGGCATAACTATAACCACGTATGTATATTGGGGAATTTTAGCGGTCGATTTCGAGCGCTACTTTTATTCGTGACTGTGTGTCTTGGGTTTTTATATGTCAATGGGTTCACGAATTATTTTGGAGTGAAAACAAAATACATATATATTTTTTATTATTCTGTACCTAATTTTATAAAGGGAAAATACTACGACTTTTCTGAATAATTCTGAAAAAATACTTGATAAAATTGTCGTTGGAATATATCAAAATTCTATTTTGATATTTTGTTCGTACATGGATTAATAACCTTAGTTTACATAATATACTTTTGACTCCAGAAAAAATCTATCTTCTAGAAAAATGTTTATATTTTAGGTGAGGTTTGCCTTCGAATTTCTGTAGTTGTAAAGGTTATCATTGTTTTTCGTTTCTTTGACTGCAAATGAAATAAATTCGAGTACTTCGTATGTCATAACCTCTTCGGACTTCGACTGCGCTATAACTGTAACTGTGAATAAACCTAATATCTATATAATAATACCATCATGAAGAGTCACAACATGTTTGACGTGTTGGTGACTGAGTGGTGTTGCATTCAGACATCAAATAAAGTGGCTTCAAATCGAGAAATATGTCCAATTTGGAGAGAAGGAAAACGTCATGATGCAGTCAAATTATCCTAGTGGGAAGTTTTCTGGAATTTTAGTTGACAATTTGTCATAAAGTATCTATAGTTATTGTAACAGTATTGTCTACTGTCAATCATTAGAACTTTGACAGTCTTTCCAGTTTTAATGTATTTCCATCTACGATCATATAACTAGAAGTTAATTGTCGTAATAAAAAAACTCTATTGTAATTTATTTTTTACATTGTAGGAGGCAAATGGTCAGGCGAGTCATCTGATGGCAAGTGATCACCGCCGTCCATAGACACTAGCAACACCAGGCGATTCGCAAGTGCGTTGCCAACCTGTGAGGGGGCGGGATTTGGGAGAGGAGAGAGGTGAGATGGGAGGTGGGCTCCGGCGCTCTCACTGACCGAACGAAACGCAACAATACAAGCACTATTACTTCACGTCGGTTTTCTGTGAGAGGGTGGTACTACCACGGACTACTACATTCATGCTCAAACCAGTAATAGTTTCAACGTGGCTCTACCATCTACCAAAAACTTTGATGACAACAAAATACAGATTCCAAATAAATTAATAAATTCTATTTATACACAATTTAATACCAGTCAAACAAAATACTAACTTTTTTATTATATTAAAAGATTTCCTTCACAATCTGTGACTAATATTGCTATACCATAAACCTTGAAAGCATGTCAAAAAAAACACTTGATATATATGTATAACAAAAATTATATTAATATATTCAATACTAGCTGATACCTGCAACTTCGTCTATATCGTTAATTCTCTTACAATACATTTTATGTACAAAATAAAAATAAACATAAGCACTACACCGCTTACCCCACTTCCCCAAAGCAAGAAAACACACATGGCTAAACGCGCCGCGTTTATAAAATCGTAGTTTTTTAACATTCCAATAATTAATTAATAATTTTATATTAAACTAAGCCATCTTGACAATCTTAGATAAGGGCTTAATACCTAATAAGTAACACTACAGAAATAGATCATAATTAATTCAGTAGTTTTTAAGTAATTCGCGCTCAACGACTAACATCTAGCATTTTATAAACATATACGCTTGAATACGTAGAAAATGTTAAGAAATTTCAATTGGTAAGTTGTGATCCTAAGTCCCAAATATTGATAAATATTAATTAAAGTACAATCACAAGCGAACAGCGATATATCGCTGTGTTACGCAGCGCTGCGATAGTTACCAGTTGTGCCAGTTATAGCACAAGTGAAAGGGCTCGCTTGATGCAAGTCACTCGTCGGTGTGGCGCGACGAGGCTCTTGGACTGCGCTGTTGTAAATATGTTAGACGTACCTCTTGTATAACTCATGTGAAATTTCTTAGGCGAGGTACATTAGAGGTAGAGTCATAGAGCAGAGTGACTTTGAATATACTCGTGTATTTATAAGAATAGAGATTCAAATTAACTAGTGGGCGCCCAGTGGTCGGTTCGATTTTACACAACATATACACACATGTAAATAAAAAAGACATTTTGACATCTGTCAATAAAGGACTTCAAAAAAGGTTGTGAAGGAGGTTGCTATGCTCGACTGTATCTATTATTTTACTCTTACGTTCCAATTACCCTTTTTCATTCTACATTCAACAATGATATTAACACTAATAAAAATCAAACTTAAAAAAATCAATGATCTACGGTCGAATGTCGACCACTGGGCGCCCACTAGTTAATTTGAATCTCTATTCTTATAAATACACGAGTATATTCAAAGTCACTCTGCTCTATGACTCTACCTCTAATGTACCTCGCCTAAGAAATTTCACATGAGTTATACAAGAGGTACGTCTAACATATTTACAACAGCGCAGTCCAAGAGCCTCGTCGCGCCACACCGACGAGTGACTTGCATCAAGCGAGCCCTTTCACTTGTGCTATAACTGGCACAACTGGTAACTATCGCAGCGCTGCGTAACACAGCGATATATCGCTGTTCGCTTGTGATTGTACTTTAATTAATATTTATCAATATTTGGGACTTAGGATCACAACTTACCAATTGAAATTTCTTAACATTTTCTACGTATTCAAGCGTATATGTTTATAAAATGCTAGATGTTAGTCGTTGAGCGCGAATTACTTAAAAACTACTGAATTAATTATGATCTATTTCTGTAGTGTTACTTATTAGGTATTAAGCCCTTATCTAAGATTGTCAAGATGGCTTAGTTTAATATAAAATTATTAATTAATTATTGGAATGTTAAAAAACTACGATTTTATAAACGCGGCGCGTTTAGCCATGTGTGTTTTCTTGCTTTGGGGAAGTGGGGTAAGCGGTGTAGTGCTTATGTTTATTTTTATTTTGTACATAAAATGTATTGTAAGAGAATTAACGATATAGACGAAGTTGCAGGTATCAGCTAGTATTGAATATATTAATATAATTTTTGTTATACATATATATCAAGTGTTTTTTTTGACATGCTTTCAAGGTTTATGGTATAGCAATATTAGTCACAGATTGTGAAGGAAATCTTTTAATATAATAAAAAAGTTAGTATTTTGTTTGACTGGTATTAAATTGTGTATAAATAGAATTTATTAATTTATTTGGAATCTGTATTTTGTTGTCATCAAAGTTTTTGGTAGATGGTAGAGCCACGTTGAAACTATTACTGGTTTGAGCATGAATGTAGTAGTCCGTGGTAGTACCACCCTCTCACAGAAAACCGACGTGAAGTAATAGTGCTTGTATTGTTGCGTTTCGTTCGGTCAGTGAGAGCGCCGGAGCCCACCTCCCATCTCACCTCTCTCCTCTCCCAAATCCCGCCCCCTCACAGGTTGGCAACGCACTTGCGAATCGCCTGGTGTTGCTAGTGTCTATGGACGGCGGTGATCACTTGCCATCAGATGACTCGCCTGACCATTTGCCTCCTACAATGTAAAAAATAAATTACAATAGAGTTTTTTTATTACGACAATTAACTTCTAGTTATATGATCGTAGATGGAAATACATTAAAACTGGAAAGACTGTCAAAGTTCTAATGATTGACAGTAGACAATACTGTTACAATAACTATAGATACTTTATGACAAATTGTCAACTAAAATTCCAGAAAACTTCCCACTAGGATAATTTGACTGCATCATGACGTTTTCCTTCTCTCCAAATTGGACATATTTCTCGATTTGAAGCCACTTTATTTGATGTCTGAATGCAACACCACTCAGTCACCAACACGTCAAACATGTTGTGACTCTTCATGATGGTATTATTATATAGATATTAGGTTTATTCACAGTTACAGTTATAGCGCAGTCGAAGTCCGAAGAGGTTATGACATACGAAGTACTCGAATTTATTTCATTTGCAGTCAAAGAAACGAAAAACAATGATAACCTTTACAACTACAGAAATTCGAAGGCAAACCTCACCTAAAATATAAACATTTTTCTAGAAGATAGATTTTTTCTGGAGTCAAAAGTATATTATGTAAACTAAGGTTATTAATCCATGTACGAACAAAATATCAAAATAGAATTTTGATATATTCCAACGACAATTTTATCAAGTATTTTTTCAGAATTATTCAGAAAAGTCGTAGTATTTTCCCTTTATAAAATTAGGTACAGAATAATAAAAAATATATATGTATTTTGTTTTCACTCCAAAATAATTCGTGAACCCATTGACATATAAAAACCCAAGACACACAGTCACGAATAAAAGTAGCGCTCGAAATCGACCGCTAAAATTCCCCAATATACATACGTGGTTATAGTTATGCCATAAACTCATGATATTACAAATTCAACCTTACCTGAATGATTTCAAGTTGTTTTTACAAGGAGGTAAGCGTCGCGAGAGTTTTTGAAATGACGCATAATCCAAAATTATGCACTCATTTTTGTCTGCCGGCTGTGAGACGTTAAGTGTGGTTTTTGTATATCAATGAGTGAACCTAAATAAGAATAGTTAAATACAGCATTAAAGAATACGTGCAAAGGAAAACCAAAATGTCAATTATGGTTCTCATAAATATTTTTCATAAAAGTCTATAAATACCAAATTACTTAAAATTGACCAAGGAATTTGCGAGTTTGGTTCGAGTCTAAAACTAATAGTAGATTGTTTTCTTGTCAATCGAGCACAAACCGAGTCGACTTTGAATGATAGTAACTGTTCTTGTGCACAGTCCATTGCAGCACCAGAGACATCATAGTTGTGTTATTTCCCTTGAAGAATATGTTTCAGTTCCTTTTTTAAGAATCCTGTAGCGACACACAGCTGATAGACAATTTTACTTTGTGCACTACAACAATTAGTGTGAGAAACTAAAAATGGTACTCTGAATAGGTTAAAAAAGAATAAAGAAACAATTACTAACCGTCGCTGATCATCATTGTTTTTACATTTGTTTTATTCTCTGTTTACATTTATTGTATTCATTTAACTGTATTGCTAAAGTATTGCACCTATTCTTAGTATTACTCTAATACTGTCTGTGTTTATACCGACTGTAATTCTTTACACGATGTCTTATTTAAATATGCCTGCTCAACGCTCGCAAATCGGTTTGTAACAACACTTTATTCGGTGAGAGGTACGCGGACACTAATACAAGGGACGGATGACCGGTCATACCTATCGTACATACTGACACTTCCATATTGGTCAAAGCGGGCGGATCTATCGGCATGCAATATAACGAACGCCTGAAAATCGAAGCAGTAGTGTGAGCATATTTTAATTAATTTAATGTACTTCTAATGCATTTTTTATAAAATAAACAGCTTTCTGCACTTCTCCTCCATATAAACTTTAACTATGCCAAATTTCACGTTCATCCGTTCGCCCAATTCCGTTAAAAAGGGATACAAAATTTAGGCTTCACGTATTAATTAATATATAGATAAGAAAATAAAGAAAAGTTAATCACTACATGACTCCATTTTCATTTTAACTGAATACGGTTTCAGATAAACCAAATTTGTACGTGCTTCGGACTGCTTCGGGAGTTTCGAGTATTGCAGCTTTATTTACTGGAAAAACGCAGTATATAGAAAGAACACTATACATTTGTACTCTTGTTAATATTTATGTATGAAGCAGCATGCCCACCATTACGAAATAAGACAAACGGGTTAAAAAAATTATTGCATGCTTTATGACTTAAAAGAAGTTGTGTGTAGTTCATACGAGTTAGAATTGAAATCTTGAAAAAGAAAGCGAGAAGAACTGATGCCACTGTTCTCCAATACCCGAAAGCAAGCGAGACACTTCTCCCACTCTACCCGACACAGTGTTTACCAACACCACTTTTCGTCAAACAAAAAGGTTGTGGATCAGAATTTCAAAGCCCTTCCATAATAAGTATCACTTCGACAAAAGGCACCAGCTGCTATATAACAAATAATTATTGATTATTCCATCTTTAACATTTTATTGATCAACTGAAAAGAAGAGTGCTGCCAGCACAACTTATTCCAACCAGATTCACTTCTCCTGAACGAGTATCTATTATTGTCACTATGCAATACTAACCAATGAAATGAGTTGTGTACCAAAGTGCGTAAAGTATATTAAAACCTGTACATAAAACATATTTTTCAATTAAAATAATCAGAATTATAATATCTAATAAGAGATAAACAAGAAACTGTAAAATCTCTCTTTCCATTCATAGATGTCACTAAAATTTTTCAGTCTATGTCATTCGTACAATAACGAAAATCCTAACGATACCTTATATGCTAAAATTTATTAAGCCGTTGAGGCTAACATGTGTTATACAATTATATGGTATGGTATACAATTATACTACGCCACCTACCGGGTCCAACTATGAATCTAAACCATTCTCGGATCCACTGGAGCAGGCACACAAAATTTCATCAAAGTTGGTCCAGCCGTTTAGGAGGAGTTCAGTGACATACACACGCACAGAAGAAATTTATATATAAAGATATCACTTAGTCTATATTAACAAATTTGTAATTTTGTTTGTAAATTTATATTATTTTCTCCATTTTTGTGATATTAAATTATATATATAATTATTATAATATATAATAAATATAATTATTAATTATTATAAAATCCACTGATTGTGAATTGTGACGTAAAAATAATTTTGTATGGCTGTTCGTATGCCCCATTTTAACTCTTAAGTCAAATTGAATGATTATTATGAAATTTTGTATACGAGATATAGTATTATTCCACTTTTGTTAGTAAATGAATTTCCAATAATACTTTCAAAAATCGTAAATAAATCAAAAATGGTGAACTAGTTTTAGAAATCACTAGTTACACTCATATAATTGTAATTGTACGATTGTAAAATAAAATAACAAATCAAAAATAGAGACTACATAAATAAAAAAAGTGTGGAGCCGCGAGCATTTGTAATATAATATATAGTGAAATATAAACGTGAGTAAGGTAGAGACCTAAAATGCAAGGACGTTATAAGTAAAAACTGTAGATACGTCATAATCCCTTCGAAGCGCCTTGTTAAAACTCGGCTACCTAGCAAACATGATATCAGTATCGTGTCAGCTTTAATGGAAGCATGTCGTGTACTGATCGTTTCATAAAATGCCTCAAAACTATGGCAAACGCCATTCTGTGTTATTAAATATTGCACAAACTATGCAGGCAAAACTTCTTACATCTTATATATTCACATATCATTCATAAATAATTAATCTTATATTACGAAACCAAAAAATATTACGCAAAGAAATAATAGGTATCAAAAAACTAAGCAAGATGTCCTGTCTATTTTGATTATTCTTTATTTTTCACGGGCAGATCTAAACAACATATAACTATTTCTTTTTCACCTCCGATATATTTTTTTTTTTTTATTGTAGATCGGCAAAGTGACTGCACTTTGCCTGATGGTAAGCACAGTACAGTCCAAAAACAACGGCGACCACCGAGTGACACACTATCCATCGCTGGTCGCCGCCGCCATGCCGGCCTGCGAATAGCTGGATATGCACAGGCTGATCCCGAAACGCGACCCGCGGAAGCGAATCACTATGACGGGCTTTTTCACCATATACATGGTGGTTGCGACCCAGTCAGGCTGTAAAACCCTACCACCCCGCTTTCGCCATTGCCTCGTTCGTTATCCAGCAGGGTGCACCACGTGCAGGTGAGGTTGGCTTGGGTGTCTCAAGTCTTATGATGTTATTTGACACCCCTTACACCCCAATTAAGAATATGCCAGCTTACTGCCACATTTTATCTAAGATAGTGGTGGCGTTACAGTGTTAATCTACGTATGTATGCGCGTGCTATTTGTTTCGTCAAAATATCATGTAGGTAGCGCATCTACTTTTTACTTATAATGAAATTGCTAAAATGTATATTATTTATTAGATTTTTTGCTAAACTTGCAAAAATGCTTCAGAAGCATTATCCTCCGCTCTAAATATTCTAATGTCTTATAAGGAGAAAAATATAAAATTGATATATTTTTATTAAAAAAAATCACGAAATATATTTATTTGCATTAATCAACTCTGTTTTGTGTTGGTTTACAAAGAAAGTAAGATGGCGGATCGAACGTTATATTCAAAAATTAAGTAACACGTCATTCTGGCCACGCGGAACAAGCCACAGAGCAGTAAGCGCCGAGGCATGCGCCTTGCGGGGGCCTCGCCTTTACCATCGACTGCTAATTCTGAACGTATCTACCTCTGTTTACGCACTGGACTTGGATGTCTATTATTTTGTTCTAACCATAACTAATTTAAAAGATATTTCGAGATTTTGAAATAAAATTAAAATAGAAGTATACAAAAAGATTTTAAACTGTAGCTATCAGTTCATACATTCCTTATGTCATTATTGAAAATATTGTACAGTATCCACTACAACGAAGTCGTCAATCGTCTGGTATATAAATTAAAACTTCTGATCGAGTCGATGGCTAGACGCCGAACATCTTTCTACCTTTCTGTGGGATTGATCCTTAATGCCGAATTTCTTAAAAATAACTTATCAATAGCGCCTTTGTGAAAAATGTTACCTATTTATAATATCATATTTTAAAAATGGACTTTTTAATCAGTTAACTTGATAATGATTGTTGACTGGTCATGTTCTGCTTTGTTATCTTCATTCGGCTCTCCTGCTCCCTTCGTATGATTGCACAGGTTTTTCCCGCTGGCTTGAATTGAGTCTCGCGGCCGCTTGAAGCGAACTGCCGCGTGGCGAACCGACTGAAGTAAGAGTTCGTAATCGTCAGAGGAAACCTAGTTTCGGCCTTCGTTCTGTCGCTGCGATATATCCAATGGTACTGTGGTATAAATACATATCTGGACGTTATAGTGAGCTTCGGTAAAAAATTGTGTATATTGAAAATTATTTCTTTGTTATTATGGACTAAAATATTAACGTCTATTTGCGTAATTGTTACTTGCAAATGGTTATTTTTATGCTTAAAAAACGGCGAGTTTAAGACGTTATAATTATAATAATAATTTTAAAAACTTTAATGTTTTATTATGCAATTAAAACAAATAATAAAAAAATGCTTTCCAAACTTCTTTATCTAACAGTTAATGAAAAAAACCTTTTTACGTGTTGCATTTAGAAAAGAGTTCAACGAGGGCGACGCTAGGATATGCTACGAAACTACGAAATTGGGGTCGGGGTCTTATTCTCGATTCTCGAAGATTTGAAGCGCAATTGAAAATCTGACGTCAACGTTGCACAAAACACCGTTTCGTTCGCGCTCTTTTCGCACACATATATGTATAATCGTAGTGCGCGCCAATGTTCACTGGGAACGCGAAATAAAATTATATTTCAACGGATAATAATTATATGATAATGGTCCATGAACACGGTGTCGCATGAAAAGAAAATCTGAAAACACCGCAATATCTGTGTTTGTGTAGTCGAGCCGGTTCGCTAGGTGGCAGCACATAGCCGTTTATATTATTTACCACGTTTATATATGTTTGGCGTTATATAAGTGAACAGAAAGCTACATTCGGTCGACGCGGCGCGGCTGCGGGCTTAGATCGGGTGCGAGTTGGGGAGGGGCGCGCGGAACGGGGACCGGCCGACGCACACTGCCGCGCGTTCTCACGCACACGCGCACACCGCGCCACGTCCGTGTGTATCGAACGAGCGGGCGCGCCAACCGACCGACTCGACGTATTCTTATTATTATGAAAGGAGAAACGCTTTTTGTAGGGCAAGAACTAAATTTGTAGTATTACGGGTGCCGATAATAAAGATTGTAAACGCATTTCAGTCGGCTGAAGTTTGTGACGCTACCCATAGATGTCGTGTTTCACCGTGTGGTTTGTTCGGTGCAAATTAAGATTTCCGCGTTCGACATTCCGTTACGCGATCGAGTATAATAAAGCTTTAATGAGAGAAGAGTTCACAAACAACGTTATCACGTCAATAATTTGTTTTATCCCAGTTTTATGTACAATTTAATTGTCAGTTATTAAAAAAAGTAAATTAATGTTTCAAATATTTCGGTATAAAGCGCCACCTATAGAATGTCTATTATGAAGTAACCAATACAATGTGAATTTTAATTCTCACAATAGTACACAATCGGACAACCCAGTAACTTCTAGAGTTATTAATTTAAATATTTGATAATAAAGAAGAAAATAAAGCCGTGCATAGTTCTTGTTTCATGCGCAATTTAAACATAAGCAACTAAAACTAAAAATAAACATATTATTATTATTTTCTTCCTAACCTAAACTGCAATATCTATACCATATATATACTATAGTGTTTATAATTATATTTGTCAAACTGACTACTCTATTGGCCTAGCAAGGCCTTAACAGCTTCTCCCGACTACTCTATAGTGTTTATAGCTCAGTTATTGTATAAGAGTCCTAAAGATAAAGTTAGATTAAAGTTAATTATAGGTATTAATTAGGTAATGATCTAAATCCAGACGGATACTAAAGTGAACAAAAGCCTATTTGTGATTACAGGATAAATATGAAAAGAAGACAGGAAAAATGTGCGTAATAGAATCCATATAGATACTTAAGTTTACACAGCGCCATAATGTTTCAGTATCAATATCAGTGAAAAAACTATTTATAACATTTACGTGTGTAGCCACTAAAATGACTTTTTTTTCCTTTTGGAAAATTTTGTACATTACTTATAGAGTGACTAGTTGTTGTCCGCGGCTTTGCTTGCGTTAATTTCATTAAAAAAATTCTATCCCTCAGAAATATTTGTATTTTTCTAGACGCAAGACCTTTGTTTTTTCCATACCTTTGACTAAGTTTTATAGAAAGTTCATGATGATCGATCGAATGGAAGGCATGCAAATGAGGCGTGATGGTAGTAGGACTTTTACACATTTGAATTCGTGAGGCTCACATGCCCGGTACACATGTGTGTCGAAGGTATGCTTATATGTATAAATAGCTAGCTTAGCTTAGACAGATCCGCGAAGTAGCACCCAAGGCAACAGCCCAAGCTGAGTTTCGGCCACTCTGGTGCCCTTGAGCTTGTTACCAAGCGGCGACTTGCCTTTAGCGATAGCCTCACCCGGTGAAGCTATGAAGACCCATCAGGCCTATGTGTACAACCAGAGTGGACGCCACAATCGAGCGTCGCGTCCGGCGTTCGTTTCAAACATATGCATTAATACGTGAGTGTCCTGAGTGGCACGCCAGCGTCGCTCTTGCACGCTGGACGCCCCGCTGGACGCACCGCCGAACGCAGATGCCCTCAGGCCGTACACTATAGCGTAGGCAGTTCGAAAAAAAATATCAAAACATTTAGGGCTTTTTTCTAAGTCAGCCTGGATTGTTACCACCCCAAGTTAAGTATCTATCGTCAAGCACTTGATGTGTTCCGGTAGCTATACTTAAGAGCCAGAGCCGTCACGAGGTAGCATGTTTACCATCTTAGACGACAAAATGAGTTTGTGGTAAAATGCTAAAACCTATATGTTGTTATTACAAAAAAGTTAAATACGTATGGAATACTTGCTTTAAAAAGGTTTCGTATCAAATGCACCGCGGTCGCTGAATGTTCGCCATCTTGCTCTTTTGTCTCGCTCTGGTTAGACTTGCGAAAAAGCATAACGCGAACTTGCCTCGGGCGAGCGCGCATTTAATACGAAACCTTTTTAAAGCAAGTATTTAATAAGTATTTAACTTTTTTTTAATAACACCGATAAAGCTTAAGAAAAGTGTAACAAACAAACTAATATTCGTATTTATAATAAGGGTAACGTAGTGCCACCTAACATAAGGGGATATTGAATGAAATTTGATTGTACCGTAATACGATTGAATGTTTCGTTTTCCGTAGTCGCAATTGCAATTTCTAATCCTTTAACTCTGTTTAAAATTATAATAAAAACGGTTTAAGACACTGGCAAAGAAAGCAAAAATATAAGAAAATAATTAAGAGCTTATGAACATAAAGTCAAAGACGAAAGGAAGCAGTCGAACAACTAAAGCATTAAAGTCGAACTATGAGTTTGAACCGGTATACCGGTCACAATAAGAAATATCTTAAGGTATAATAAAAACTTTTATCTTTCAAGTGCGAGTGCTCAATACATATTTATATTATAATTACTGTATTTATTATACATGCCTTAAGATAATAGTGAGATAAACTGGGCTTTTATATATATATATATCATAGAAGGCAAACGAACAGGCGGGTCACCTGATGTTAAGTGATTACCCCCGTCCATAGAGACTAGCAACCCCCCAGGGGAGTCGTAAGTGCGTTGCCAGCCTGTCTTTTGGGGGGAGAGGGAGGGATAAAATTAGAGGGGTGGGAAGTAGGACCTCCAGCGCTCTGTGACCGAACGAAATGCAACAATGCAAGCACTGTTACTTTACGTTGGTTTTCTATGAGAGGGTAGTAAGTACTCCGGCCGAACCGGCCCATTCGTAATAGCTTCAGCGTAGCTTTACCAACTACAAGGTTTTAAAAATTCATGAATATTACTTAATATAACACTAGTTTATTTCATAAATCAATCAATAAAAACAAGCAGTATTTATTGTAATTTATTTATTTATTTATTTACTTAAGGTTTACAAAACTGAGTTCTATGAACAAAAATGGATACGAACCCTTTTATATGTGAACACAGCATGCATAATATAAGAAGACAAAGTCATAGTATTAATACAAAGAAAAATGAAATTATATTAAACATTTAAATACATTTTTTTTTCTAATTGAGGCCAAAGAAACACAAACAAATATATCGAATTTGAAACGTAAACTATTACAAAAAGAAAGCATGCGATATAAAGGGCAATGTTGACCTGCGTTAGTTCTTGCTAATGGTAGATGAAAAGTTTGCCTGTTAAGTAAGCGACTGCCTATACGTGGCACACTAAATGGTATTTTTTGAAGAAAATCTGAAGATTCTAGGAAACCGTGTATCAATTTGTATATAAACATTACATCAGCCACTTTTCTACGAGTCTGTAATGGTTTCATTTTATAAAGTTCTAAACGTTTGGAGTATGAGTTTAAGCTACTGTTATGGAATCTGTTGTCGTAATAGGAAAGGTAATATAAAAAACGTTTTTGTACTCTTACTGGACTACAATATTCCAGAATACTACGAACCATTGAATTAAAAATGATAATGGTTAGCATTGGCTGCTGAAATATTTTTAATTGTCTGAAGATAAAACCTGAGAGATGGGATGACTTATGAATAATATTATTAATATGTGGACGAAATGATAACTCGGAATCCATGATAACTCCTAAATCACGGATTGTGGAGAATTCCACTAAAATAGTATTATTAATAGTGTAAAATACATTAGTTGCAAATACACATAAGTCACAACTTGAATATAACACGTTGTGTATAATTTTATAAAACTCGTACTGGATATATAATATTAATCATAGTAAAAAATACGGAAGTTTATTTACTAAATTAATATCTTCATTATTTTAAATAAGCTTATCAGCTTTTAAACCTTATATGTATATCATATATTAACACACACATATACGATACAATATCACTAACTTTATACGGCAAAAAGACTAATGAATAAAGCACTTTTAGATATGCTCACTGTATCTTAAATAAAGTTTTGAACAAAGACGATCAGTTTCGTGTCAAACAACGGTAGGTGGCGTTCCGAAGTTACCCGTCGAAAATTACATTTTATTTTGGTACGGTACGTTTCCCGCCAAATAACAATACGCGGGAAAATGCGTGAACTTTCACGCGTAGAAAATATGGCACCGCCATATTGATAGAGTTTTCGAACACTCAGCGCCGCAACGACGCAATATCGTTTGTACGGACTGCATATATTCCCAAAACAAGAAAGCGGCCGGTTGCACGACGAAATCGTATAAAAACTGTAAACACGTAAAGAACTTTGACAATGATTTCTATCTTTTACCTTTTTCTTTGTAGCACCAGCCGTATTTTTATATTTAAATAGGTTAAGATTAATCAATTGAGTACGTTTTTCTCTCTTATTGTCAACTGATTTTTCTGTCTAGTAGTTATTGGCGACCTTTAAAAAAATAGTAATAGTTTCCTTTTCATACAATCAACGAGTCGAAGCCTTTATTTATAAGTCTCTATTCGTCATACTTCAATATTCTTACATTATATTGTAGACAATATAGAATAATATTTGTACAACACTTAATAGATTTTTAAAATTAAGAAAGGAAACTGGGTGATTCGTAAAGACACACGATAGAAGTGAAAGTTTTGTGTTACAAGGAAATATTTTAATTTTAAAAAATACAACAAAAACCAACGTCACGGTATGATCACAGGCGGCCCAACCAAGAACTAACCGCGCTCGATGTTGCTTAACTTCGGTGATCGGACGAGAACCGGTGTTTTTAACACTCTATCCAACACTGTGTTTACTTCCACGATTTTTGATTACACAAAATGTTGCTTCTTAAAACTTCAAAGACCACCCATATGAAGATACACTACAAAAAAATGAAAATGAAAAACAGATAATAATATCTAGATATTAACATTTGAAGAAAACCTATAGTAAAGAGCTTAAGTCCTATTGAAATTTAGAAATTTAATGAATTATGGTTGACTTTCGACCACTGGACGACTACTAGTAATAAGTCAAGCCGTGTTGAAATGAAAGTGTAATCGAGACTGACTGTCTAGGGTGCACCGGGCTAATTCAGTCAAAATCAATAATGGATGCTCTTTCTTTGCAATCAGTAAAGAAATGTTTATTGGTTAGGATAAATTAAGATAATCCTAACAGAGTTTTTTTTTTCTACTTTCTAAAAATTGAAATATGACCATTATCGGCATATAGGCGGTTTATGAGTTATAAAGCATCATAACCAAAATTGCTTACGTATCTTAGTGCCTGCTTTTTTTTCGAACTGACTACGCTATTGCCATAAGGGATTTCCCCACGTTAAAAAAAAAAAAAAAAAGATAGGTCGTGAATTGCATGTATCAGGCAACAGCCAAAGCCGAGGTGGGCCGTGCACCCTTGAGCTAGTTGTCAAAATAAAATCGGCTGAGTGCCTTAAGCGCTCGCCTTAGTAGTCCGGTGAAGCTGTTAAGACCTTGCTTGGTCAATAGCGTAGTCAGTTCGAAAAAAAAGCAGGTCTCGCAGAAGGAGGAGGCGGAGAGGGCCCGCGAGGCAGACCCCGAAAGTGGCCGTCTCCGTCAAAGAAGGACAGGCAGGAGGAGAAGGCGCTTCGCTCAACTCCTCCTGCCACCGTAGCCGGACCTGAGGGGATGGGCCGGGGGGCCCATCTCCTCATTGCACAGGTCCGAAGTAGTGGACGCCGTCCGCCCGGTCCTGCGGGAGTGGACAACAAGGGAGTGGGGCTCCCTGACGTTCCGACTGGTGCAGGTACTCACTGGACACGGTTGTTTCGGGTGGTACCTGCACCGGATCGCACGCAGGGAGCCGACGGCCGCTTGCCACGAGTGCGGCGCTGACGAAGATACCGCGCAGCACAC